>OW121756.1:31973920-32273920 GCA_933228765.1 Miltochrista miniata | reverse complement strand
TTGCATTATATTAGGATAATAAATAAAATCGTGGTTAATTAGTTATCATTTATTTAGAAAAATAAAATTGAACATAGCGAGTTTTGCAAAAGTATCAATAACATGGACATGTTTGCAATTGTATCCAATTAACATAGGCAGTTTTGAAACAGTTAAGTCAGAAATCAAAATATTCTTATTCTTCAATTAAAATCATTTTTATGTTTTTTTTATTTTAAGTCTGAAATCAAAATGTTCTTATTCTTTATTTAAAATCATTTTTTTGTTTTTTTTTTCATTATACTCTTATATCTATTTCTTCTTCCATTAAAGTTTCTTCAGAAACTGTTTCTTCTAAATTCTTTTCATTTCTGTCTTCTTGAAGAAACTTGTAATACTGAAGACTCGCATAAGAAGCCCATCAGTATTTGTTTCGTGCTTCGGTATAAAATAACATATTGTTACATTCCGATAACTCGTTACATTTATAACCCTGCTTCGAGTTTCCATGCACGCATTGTGGTATATTTGGTGGTCCCTTAGCCATATGTCTGCAACAAAATAGTAAAAACAATTTAATAAACAATAAAATTGGATAATTTTTTACAGAAAAAAATCTCGATTAGGGCTTGTTTAACAAAAAAATTAGATATCTATAGGTATATTTCGATTATCATCCCTACTAACGTATATATTTTTACAACAGAAATAAAAGAGTAAAAATTATAACCTACTTACTTACCGTTTTGATTTTTCAACTTCTCGCTTCCATTTAGATTTATCTGATAATTTCTTCCGTCCTCTTCTACTAGGTGCTAAAACAACGTTGTTTTCTTGTAATTCCATTTTCACAACACACGTTCACGTAGGCAACAGGTTCGTCCATGCCAACAACATCCACCGAACTGACAGACAAGATGGCGGTATTTGCAAGCGTCGCTTCGCTACATAGCCACCTTTGCTAGTGAATAACAGATAAGATGGCGGTATTTGGAAGTGAATACTAACTTAGAGAGTTTTGAAAGTTAACTGTCAAATAACATAGCGACATTTGCAAGAGTATGCCGTGTTTGACCTCAATTTATTCGTAACTTAGCGTAGTTTTGAAACTGTATTATATGTTCAGTCTAAAACATTTTAAAATCCAAAAACACGGCCCACATTTCAAAAAAAACCAAAAAATTTAACTTAGCGTGGTTTGCAAGTGGACTACTCAATTAGAGTATCAACTAAACGAGTTGCAAAAGCAGAGCCTCAAGAATATTGTGGAAATAAGAAATGTCCCTCGAAAAGAAAATGAAGATATAATGGAAATTGTCAAAAATGTTTATAAAGTACTGAATATACCACTCTCCGATGAAACAATGAAGGCAAAGGCATACAGGAAAGGCAAACAAAATGGTCCCATTATGGTGGAGTATTGTGATACAAAAACCCGTAAAGACGTCCTGAAATCTGCAAAAAAATATAATCATGACAGCAAAGAAAGACCACTTACCTCGGAAATGCTAGGGTTTAGTGAAGGACACTCGAGGGTTTATATATCTGAAAGTTTAACACCTATGGCAAAGAAAATGCTGGTAGCTGCTCGAGAACTTGTAAAAAGTGGAAGATACAAATACTGCTGGGTGTCGCGTGATAACATTCTGCTACGTAAAGAAGAGGGTCAACCTGCTATAGTTCTTAGAAATATCAACCAAATTCAGGATTTAAACAAACAATGACTATTTATTAAACTGGTCGCTCTTTTGAAATCTATTTTTGTGCTGTGTTGCTGTAATTGCAGTTATATTCCTAGTTTTAAATTGATTAATCAGTGCCAAACTATAATATTGTATCCTATTCATTGTTATTTATTAACATATATTTATAGCTATCCCAATATCATATTCATATTTAAATGTTGTATGTATTGTATGAATGGTTTATACATAGTTTATGCCATAGACACATCTTTATCCTATATAAAAATAGATACCTCATCTGTTCATTATATCCAAGTATATAGTTTTAACAAAGTTAGTGCTCCCATAGATCTGGATGCCTGTCATCCTCAACCAAATTACACGCTATCTGTATCTCATTTCTTCGACCATGACCAAGAGTGTGGATGATGTTGTCACCGACGTTGATAATAATATCAGCGTCGGTGATTGCTTTTTGGTTGAGGATCCAGAATCGTTTTTGCAGTACAGGCTCGACACTAAGATAATTGTACAAAATATTAGAAGCATAAATAAGAATTTGGATGAGTTTAGGGTTTTTATGACTAGAAGTAAAGTATGTTACGACATTATTATTCTAACAGAGTGCAGATTACCAAATCTACATACAATCCCAGAAATAGACCAGTATGTCACATACTACACTCGAAACCATATTAACCAAAACAGCGGGGTAGTTGTGTACGTAAAGAATAGTTTGGCAAATATAACAGTACATGAGCCTAATGTCGACGACGCAAATTGCTTAGTGGTAAAAATTGGCAAAAGTAAAGCTATTGTTTGTTTATATAGATCACCATCTATTAAATCTGTAACTATGGTTGCTAAGTTTCTGGATTCGTTAGACAAACTCTTGTTTGATCTTAAAGGTGTACCTGAAATATATTTAACTGGAGATATTAATATTAATATTGGTATTAATAGCGATGATCCCAAATATGAAGAATACCTTGACTTGCTTGCAACTCATTGTTTTTTACCAAGCCATCGCTTGCCTACGCGTTTAGGCAGATGTATTGATCACTGTTTTGTAAAGTCAAATTCTAAAATAGTTACGGTGGTCAGCAAGTCGTCGGTGACTGATCACAGTTGTTTATATTTAATTGTGCCACTGCAGCATCAAAATACATACAATAAGCAAAATAAAATATTTAAAAAAAATAATTATGATATTGCCTACAACCTCATAAGTGAAATCGGTTTTGCAAAGGTTACTTCTATAAATGATGCTAATACGGCGGCTAAACTCTTCATAGACATTTTATCTAAAGTCGTTGACAAAAGCACAGTAGTTACAGCAGTATCAAACCGACAGCAGATTCGTCAACCCTGGGTTTCCCCCGGACTATTACGCTGTATGAAATTCAGAGACACATTACATAAAAGACATTTAAAATCACCAAATGACACAGACTTAAAAGTTACCTACAAACGCTATCGTAACTATTGCATCAATCTTCTCCATAAGTTAAAAAATGAACATGATAGACATAAATTGCATGCAAGTAAAACTGATATAAAAAAGACATGGAACGTAATAAAGGATGTATGTAACATAAACACATCAGATAAATCAAAGATACCGCAGGAATTACTTTACACCAAAGAAACACCACAGGCCTCTGTTAATTACGCAAATGATTACTTGATCAATGTAGGTGCCAAGCTATCAAACAACATTTTGAAAAGACTAAAACTTACAGAAGAACAAATAGCTAAAAGATATCGAGACAATAATAGTCCACTGAATTCATTTATGATGCTGG
This sequence comes from Miltochrista miniata, assembly GCA_933228765.1. Classification (NCBI taxonomy): domain Eukaryota; kingdom Metazoa; phylum Arthropoda; class Insecta; order Lepidoptera; family Erebidae; genus Miltochrista; species Miltochrista miniata. The sequence continues at coordinate 32,270,451 of OW121756.1, read as the reverse complement.
AAACAGATGAACAAGAGGTTTACAACAGCATTATGTCTAGTAAAAATACGACTTCTACGGGCTGGGATGGTGTATCGTCACAATTTATAAAAAAGTTTGCCAATGTACTTTGTGGACCTCTCACTCACATATTTAACTTGTGTCTGTCCCAAGGCAAATTTCCCGCCGTGTTTAAACACTCCATTGTAATACCGGTTTTTAAATCGGGAGAGAAAGATAACATTACAAACTACCGTCCGATTTCACTACTGCCAACTTTAGGAAAAATTTTAGAAAAACTTATAAATAAAAGATTAATAAATTATTTAGAAACTAATTATATCCTATCACCAAATCAGTATGGTTTTAGATCGATACTTCTGATGCATTTGAAAATTTGATTACTAGTATAGCAAGGAAACTTGATAGAAAAAGAAAATGTATTGGGGTATTCTTAGATCTGAGTAAGGCATTTGATACAATATCAATTTCGCTGTTAATTCGTAAATTAGAGTTGATAGGGATAAGAGGTATACTACTGAATCTTTTTAAGGATTATCTTACTGAGAGGACACAGACATTAAAAATCGGAGATATTTTAAGTACAAAGCTAAAAGTTAATTTCGGTGTGCCGCAGGGATCTGTCCTGGGGCCTACGCTATTTCTTATATATGTAAATAACCTTTGCAATATAGAATCACCGAATTCAAGAATTTTTGCATATGCCGACGATACAGTAATTTTATTTCAAGATACATCGTGGGAAGAAGTTAAAAAAACAGCTGAAAGAGGGCTACAAAAGATTACAAACTGGCTTGACCACAATTTACTAACATTAAACCTAAGTAAAACAAACTACATTACTTTTAGTATAAAGAATGATTTACAGCCCTCTGCTGATTTCATGTTAAAGACACATACAGATACATGCGATACTAGTAACTCTTCTGGTGAAGGCGATTGTGATTGTTATATCTTATCAGCAACCAATAGTACAAAATACCTAGGCATCGAAATAGATAGAAATTTAAATTGGAAAGTACATATTAATAACCTTAAATCGAGAATACGTAAACTTATAACAATATTCAAGAAAATTAGAAATTTAAAAAACCCACAGACTAACAGGATGGTTTACTTAACCTTATGCCAATCTATAATAACCTACGGCATCACCGCCTGGGGTGGTGCACGAAAAAGCACATTCTTAAAAATTGAAAGAGCCCAGCGGTGCATTTTAAAAGTAATAAATTCGAAACCATTTAAGTATCCTACATCAGAACTATATAAAGAGTTTAAAGTTCTCACAGTTCGACAGCTATTTATTGAAAACTAGTGACCGACCGAAGTTTCGGTTTCGGTTTCGGTTTCGGCCAGTTTCGGCCAAAAAATCGAGTTTCGGCCGCAGTTTCGGTTTCGGCCAAAATGGGCCGAAACTTTCGGCCGGGCCGAAAGTCACGTGTTCATGAATTTTGAGTGCCTGGCCCTGCTTGTGACGTGATTGGGGTCAGCCCAACCAGTTAATATGTTACTAACTTAACAAAGGACTTCCAATCAATAGTTATAAAAATACAGTTTTTACAGAATTCTAAAAAGGTGATCTAGGACATTACATAACCCTACCACTTTGTTGTCGGTTTCGTTGACTTCGTTGGTCGTCTATCTGTCTGCCAGCAAGCTGTAACTCATGCACTGTGATAGTTAGACAGTTAAATTTTTTATTGATGTATTTCGGTTGCCGCAATAGCCACAAATAATAAAAATAGACAAATTAATAATACTAAAGAGGGTCTCCCATACAACATACGTGATTTTTTGCCGCTTTTCTTGTACGGAACCCTACGTGCGCTAGTCCGACTCACTGATGTTGTCCAGTTTTAGTTATATACTTCTAGAATGTAACCAAAACCAGCCAAGAGCTAGTAGCAGGGCACCGTGTGGTTTTAGTCAGTAGGAGTTCGCAATAGCATCTATGAGTAATTCCACATGTCGAAGAAAGAAACTCATCTATAAGTGGAGGGAGATATTTCTAAAATGACCACTTGAGAAGATTTATACCGTTGATTGATGGCACTTGGTAAAAATTGCTGCACCTATTGAAAAAATAACCGGCCAAGTGCGACTCGAACTCTCGCACGGAGGAATTAAAGCGGGACCCTATAAACGAGACATGAGGCCTAGCTATCCGTCTGTCTATTAGTCACGAGGTCGTATCGCTGGAACCGTGCCAAATAGAGTCCTAAAATTTTCACTGTACAGTAGTCCTACCGACTAAACACCACGCGTATCCTACCTAACAGCCTAAGGTTGGGCGCCTCAAGTATGCCCTTTTGGAATGATGCATACTGCGGCCGTGTCTTTGGGGGGGTTGATCAGTTGATATCTCGCTTCTTGAGGGGGGCGTGCATGAATCTCTCACGTCATGCTATCGTCTAAGGCCTGCTTCTGTAAGGACGGTGAGCAGCCCCGTCACCCTCCTCAGGCCCCCGGTCATGGAGGCTGATAGTATGGGGCGCCGACTCAGACTTTGGAACTCGGGGTGGGAGAGTTCTCTCCCGCTTCCTCCCCGCCCGTCTCTTTTACGAGCGTGACCTGCTCACAGAAAGAGGCCTATGGCCCCGCTCCAGCGCCTCTTTGCGCCATTTAAACAATGACGCAAGGGCCCTCGCTTCCTTGCTTCCAGTTCTCATAGAGGGGTCCCGGCTAGAAGACATACCGCCACAACTGAGAACGTGCGGTATCCCATTATCACCCTGACAGGCGTCGCCTACTGCGGGCAAAGCAATCTAGCAGCATTGCTGGCCATCAGAATCTCCACCCATACGGGGGCCTCGTACAGGGCCATGCTCCGCACGATCCCAGTACAACAGGTACAGGGTCCTGCAGAGTGTTGGGTCTCCTGATATTGGGCAACAACCACGAGAGTGCGGCTGATGCCCCCCTCCCTCAGCTATGAAGCCAAACTTCGGAAGTGGTATCCGAAGTTCTAACGGCTACCGAGTGCGAGCCCCAGATGCGTGCGGACCACGCAGCACCCAATCGTAACCGACATTCCACAGAAGCGGTTCTAAGACCGATCCCTATGGAACACCGAACGACACATCTCGCCGACCCTGCCCTAGCCAGCTCGGGTAAATTATGGCCCTCTCGGAAAAATAGGCCCCGACAATTCGACAGAGGTAGAGAGGCATTCCATGGTAAATAAGCGCCTCCCAAACGCAGCTCCAGAGCAAGGGGTTGAAAGCGTTGACGATGTCAAGAGACACTGCCACCTGCCTCACCCTGTTCTGTTGCCGCTATAACAAAAAAATACCTACTAAAATCAGAAAAAAGTATCGACACAGCAAACGTAACTTTTGTACTCAATTTTTGCAACGGAACCCTCTGTGCGAGAATCCGACTCGCACTTGGCTGTTTTTTTCCTATATGAACACGTGAGTTTCGGTTTCGGTTTCGGTTTCGGCCGAAACTGACCCTGGGGCCGAAAGTTCGGTTTCGGTTTCGGTTTCGGCTGGAAAACCAGTTTCGGTCGGACACTATTGAAAACATAGTTCTAAAGCAACACACTCGACAGCCATGTTCTAATAAATCTACTAGAAGAAAACACGAGGTCTACGTAGTTCCATCGTGCAAAACTAAATTTGCACAGCATTTTTCGTACTTTCTGGCTCCGCGGCTGTACAATCGAATTAGTAAGGCTAAACCATTAAAAGTTATGACGAGTTTTGTGTGCAAGAGAGCACTGAGGGAGTATCTTAGTAGTTTGGATTACGAACGGACAGAGGAAATAATAAATGTAAATATATAGATGGGTGGCTTGTATTGGGAGAATCTCTGTGTATGTATATGTATATATATGTGTGTATATAAACAAGGTTATGTATTAAAAAAGCAATATGTTTATATAAATGAATCTGTTTGTGTGAGTTTATACGAGTATATATATTTATATATGTATTGTTTTTTGAGTGTATGTTCATATGCATGTATTGAAAATAATAACTTAATGTATTTAATTAACATATATATTTTTACTGTGAACATATATATATAAAGAAATGATATGAAAATGTATTTTAAGTTTAAAACATTTCTGTGTGAGTATGTGCACTGTATATTCGGAAATAATAACTTTCTAATTAATCTATATATTTTCCGTGTGCCTAAAATTAACATTATTATAGGTACTATGATTTTGCACAGGAGTATATACTGTCGAAATTAGCATGAATATAGTCCATCTGGAAGATTTTTACCTAGGTTTCTAACACTAGATCTTGTATTATTATCCTTTAATTTTCAATATACTACTTTTTATACGCTAAAGTTTATACGCTTAGGCCTGTCACTGCAATTGGATTTATAAATGTTTAGAATAGTTTGATAAGTCTAAGATTGTTATAAGTACTAAGTTTATCTTTAATTTTTTGATATACATTTTTTGATATACTTTGTTTTTGCTAAAGTCAATTATGTCATTGAGAATAGTTATGGATGTACCCACAACTGCATGATGGCATTGTTTAACAAAAATGCATTAACCGTCTTTACTATTTTGATAAAGTTTTTATTCTTAAAGCGAGAATTCTTACCCTGCTGTAACACAGTCTGTTGACTAGCACAGAGGGTAATGTAATTACGATCATTCTTGCCAAATTGTCATCCTTATAGAAATAATGTTTAGGGAAATACAAGTAACATTAAGTATTAAGTAGGTAAGTACATGTATATTTGATATGATCTGCAATCATACGCAACTACATAGGTAATTGGCATAACTAAATGTACTACTTTTGGAATGTCTAATTAAGATATACCTAATTAGGATTATTTTTTGTAATACTAAAATAAAATAAATAAATAAATAAATAAAAAAATCCTTGCCTTTTTAGACACGCTTTGACTGCTCATAAAGGTGTGAATGGCTCCATTCACTTGGTTTCCTGCCAAAACTCTTCTTTCAATATCATTGTCACACTTTCCATCTCTTGCAAATTTTGAACCCAAATATACAAACTCTTTCACCTGTTCCACGCTCTTTCCTTCGATCGATATCGAGCAATCAGTCATACATTTCTCTCTTTCAAAAACCATTACTTTTGTCTTGCTTACATTAACATTCATTCCTCTGCTTTTAAGCGCATCGTTTATTATATTAACCATCAACTGCAACTCCTCCGCCGATGATGCCAGTATTACCTGATCATCAGCATAAAGGAGGCATTTGACGGTTAGCTCATTCATTTTTAATCCATACGCGCACTCTTGTAGTTCTTTCAAGCAACTGTCCATGTATAGGTTGAACAGCCATGGTGACGCTACACAGCCTTGTCTCACACCTTTTTCGATGGGGAAAAAGTCTGTGCAAGCTCCATTGATCCTGACACAAGCACTGGAGCCCTCGCATAGAGATTTCAAGGCTCGTATCAAGTTGCTGTTCACTCCATACATGGACAGTGTTGACCACAGTTCATTCCTCACCACTCTGTCATAGGCCTTTTCCAAGTCCACGAAGATGCAATAGACTTTTTGACGTTTTGCCAAAAACTTTTCAGCTAGGCATCTTAATGAAAAGACCTAATCCGTGCATCCTCTTCCTTTCATAAATCCTGCTTGTACATCCCACATTTTTCCTTCAGTTTCATTCATCACTCTTTTAATCAAAACTTTCGCATACAATTTGCCTACGACACTGAGCAAGCTTATGCCGCGGTAGTTTTTGCACTCTTGCTGTGACCCTTTACCTTTGTACAGCGGCACTATGACAGATTTGCACCATTCCTCTGGTACTCTGCCATTTCGCCAGCAAAGATTAAAAAGGCGGTACAGCTGGCAAGCTACCACGCCACGGCCCGCTTTCAGCATCTCGACAGAAATTCTATCAATCCCAGCAGCCTTTCCTAATTTCATACTATTCAACGCTTCCACAATTTCTTCCATACTTAAGTGGCTTTCATTCTCAAGTTCATTCATTTCCGAAACATGAGTCTCCTTTGCATATCCTCTTTTTCAAATAAACTTTCAAAATATTCCTTCCACGTTTTTAACACACATTCCTCTCCTATCACAAGACTGCCATTACGGTTTCTGATTTGCTTAAATTGTGAGGTTGTCTTTTCAGTCCTCATTGTTATTATAGACTTCCAAAAGAATTTTATGTTTTGTTGGAAGTCATCAGATAACCTGTTATGAAAGTCATCCTCATCATTCTCTTTCTTACTTTTTATGACTTCTTTCACAACACGCTTATACCTTTTATACTCATCCTTTGCCATTTTTACATCTTTATCCGTTGCCTTCTGCATTCTTTGGTTGGCCATTGTAGCCAACCAGTTCAACCATGCTTGCTTCTTATCAGACAAAACTTTTAAAACTTCAGCACCCATACTCTTTGCCTGACATCCTTGTCTCCTTTTGCTTATGCTTTGCTTTATAAGAGAATGATAAATCTAATATATATATATATATATATATATATATAATGTACATTACCATAAAAACTTCCAAAGAAAATTGGTTTGAACGAGATCTAGTAAGTAGTTTTTTTTAAAACGTCATAAACCGCAATTTTCGCCTAGAAAAAATCAAAATCAAAGTTACACAACGAACTACAAGAACTTTTATATTATATTAGTTCCTGCTACTGAACCCTTCATGGGCGAGTCCGACTCACACTTGGCCGGTTTTTTTAGATAGTGAGTAAAGCTTTACAATAAAAACATTTTAGGTGGTCTTCCTGTCATGTTAGTTATTTAAAAGAAATTACACAATACATACATAATGGTCCCGCCTTTATCCCTGAAGGGGTGGGCAGAGGCATATTATAATATATGGCCACATTTCACCTTTTTAGAATTTGCTCCATGTAATAGGTGGTGAGCCGTATTGTCGTGTTGAGATGGACAGGCGCAGGCTGTGGCTGCCTGCTGTTGAAATTTTTCAAGCCCCCGAAAAAGGCCTTCAACTTGGCTTAATGACTGCCATTTTACTGGCAACCGGGACCAACGGCTTAACATGCCTTCCGAAGAACGGAAACGCTCAAATAAATGTCACAAAGTGGTCATATGGATGGTCACCCATCCAAGGACTGGCCATAGTTAAAGTTGCTTACTGCAGTGATCGTTTACAGAACACTGAGACCGCGGGGCTCAGTGTTCCCCAAAATAAATAAAAAAATAAACAATAAATAGGCAGTAATATTTTATTTTATTTCCGGAGATTTTGTATTTACAGATCATTATTTTTTTGGTGAAAGTGAATTGTTGATGTGTATATTTTGTTTGAACGCGACTAAAACGAAAGTGATGGTATTCGAAAAAGAAGAGGACAGAACGAATGCCAGGATAACTGTAAATGATGTAGTGCTGGAACAGGTGGATGAGTTTGTATATCTTTTGTGTAGATTTTGTATTTACAGATTATTATTTTTTTGGTGAAAGTGAATTGTTGATGTGTATATTTTGTTTGAACGCGACTAAAACGAAAGTGATGGTATTCGAAAAAGAAGAGGACGGAACGAATGCCAGGATAACCTTAAATAATGTAGTGCTGGAACAGGTGGATGAGTTTGTACATCTTTTGTGTAGATTTTGTATTTACAGATTATTATTTTTTTGGTGAAAGTGAATTGTTGATGTGTATATTTTGTTTGAACGCAACTAAAACGAAAGTGATGGTATTCGAAAAAGAAGAGGACAAAACGAATGCCAGGATAACTGTAAATGATGTAGTGCTGGAACAGGTGGTTGAGTTTGTATATCTTGGATGTGCATTTAGCAGGGATGGAAGGTACGCCGCTGATGTAGAAAAGAGGGCTGCGGGCAATAGTGTGAATGGAGCGTTAGGCAAACTTTTAGGTACCAAGGCCTTAAGTCAAAAGGCCCAGCTCGCAGTACACAATGCGGTGCTGATACCTACGCTAACGTATGGAAACGAGAGTTGGGTATGGCAGGAAACTCATGAAAGTAGAATAAACGCGGTCGAGATGCGCGCGCTACGCAAAATCTGCGGAGTAACGCTCGCAGATCGCCTTCGGAATGAAGATGTAAGAAAGAGAGTTGGTCTAAAAGAGAGTGTCGGTGTTAAAGTCAGGAAGGGCATGCTACGATGATTCGGGCATGTGGAACGAATGGGAGATGAAAGAATGACAAAACAGATATACAACGCGAAAGTGGATGGACGTAGGAATCGGGGAAGGCCACGACACACCTACCACGACCAAATTAATCGTGTGTTAGTTGAAGGTGGTGTTAAGAGCCGTAGGAACCGACGTGCATGCATGAAAAGAAAAATGAAAGTTGAAAAAGCAAGTGAGGTGTGTATGGACCGTGCCGTGTGGCGCTCGGTTCTTTCTGCCTACCCCGCAAGGGATTTGGCGTGAAGATAGATAGATAGATATATTTTGTAAATAAAATAATTTATGTCAGAAAACTGCTTTTTTTCACAAGATTCAATTTTGTGATTTTTTTAGTTCAGAAATTAGAAAGAAAGATAGAATGAAAATTATTTATTTGTTAACGTAATGGCGTACACAGACAATGAAGGAAGAAAACTTAATCCTAGGCATAACAAATACATGCATTAAATTAAGGCATGTATTTAACGCGGCGACAAACGAATCTTATTTAGGATTTTAAAAATAATAAAAGCGGGTAGGGAAAATATATTATTATGACATTAATGTACACTACAAATTTTATTTAACATTTTGACACACATTTTTGACATTTGAAATTTTTAATTTAATTTATTATAAATTTTATTGTGCATCGGTATTCCCAAATTGCAGTGGTTGCCGTTCTTGTATTGCATGCCTCAATCGGCGGAACATGGCTTTTTTTTTTTTTTTTTTTAACGTGAGGGAAAATCCTCGTAGGATGCTATGCCGGACTCTTACCGACTAAAAAACCTCACGTAACGCCCAACAGCCTATGGTTGAGAGCCCCGGGTAAGCCCTCAGGAAGGATGTCCCGTGACTCCCAACAGACCTACGGCCGCCACTGCGGCCTCGCCCAGGGGGTGGTTCGGGTGCAATCCCGCGTCTATGGGGGGTTTCGGGTGTGACCCCGCTTCTAAGGGGGGGGGGGGGGGGCGTGCGTGAGTTGCTCACGTCACGCTGCCGTCATGGGCCTGCTTCTGTAAGGACGGTGAGCGGCCCTCTCACCTGAGACCCCCAGTCATGGAGGCCGATAGTCCTCGGCGAAGACACGTCGGCGGCGCCCAGGGCGCCGACTGCGGAACTCGGGTGGGAGAGTTCTCTCCCGCACCCGGCCCGCCGCCTCCTTCGCGAGCATGACCTGCTCGCAGAAAGAGGCGGCGCAGTCCCACTTACTCCCGCTGGAGAGCATGGCTCGCACCATGGCCTCGAGCGAGAGAGTGTCCACGCCCAGACCCACTACGAGGACCTGGCGCTGTTGTGACCACGCCGTGCACTCCACCAGAGTGTGGAGCGCCGTGTCATCGCTGCGGTCCTCGCAGTGCTGACACTCGGCCGTGGTTTCCCGGTGTTTTCGCCACAGATACCTACCGAAGCTACCGTGCCCGGCAAGCATCTGTGTCAACCGGTAGGAGAGAGCACCGTGTCTTCTCTCCAGCCACTCGTCCATGACCGGTCTGACGGCCGCGATTGTGGCCAATCCCCCCTTTGGTTGCTCAAGTCGCACCTTCCATGTCTCCACGGTTTCCTGGTGGAGCAGGGTCCGCTGGGCCTCGATTTCTCGAGACGCAGGCCTTTGGCCCCGCTCCAGCGCCTCCTTGCGCCATCTGAACAGTGACGCAAGGGCTCTCGCTTCCAGGTCCCATGGAGGGGTCCCGGCTAGGCGGCGGAACATGGTTTGCACATTGTTATCATCTAACACCTTAGATATAAGTTTACTCTGTACCTGTGTTCAGCAATGAATAAATGAATTATGAATTATGAAATAATGGGTTGGCAGCTACAGTACAGCATTTTAAGTATACAGTAGCAGCTTTATACAGAGATCTACGCTTTATTTAAATTTAAATTGGCAGTCATTTTTTTTGGTGAAGCAACTGAATTTATTGTTAGGCGACAACTTGGCGGCGAATATTAAGTAGAAAATAGGCTTTTATATATTATGCAATGAGGTTGTTTATAAAATTAACTGAGATGAGAATAAAATATACACATGGTTATAAAAAACATACCTACACTTTGCGACATTTTATAAGGTCTAAATAAAGCAAATTGCGGCATGCAAAAAATATTATTGGTATATACTATTATTATTATTTGGTTTAGTAGTAATTAGTTTCCTTTCATTGTCAAGAAACTAACGGTGGTTAATTTGCTTTTTTAAATTTTGTTTTTAGCCTGTCACTCGGTGTCCGCTGCCGCGGCACGCTCGCTTTGCTAGCTCGCCTCTTGCTTGTTGTGGTCACTGTTATAACCTAACCTAACCCTGGCCTTCTACACTACATTTTACCAATTTAACATTCCATGAAATACATATTATATCAACTGAACATTCATGAAATGAGCATAATACTTTTTGATCAATAGCGCAAATGTTGTTATCGCAAATAAATATTCGATGAAATGAAAATTATGCTTTCGCTCCACCTCCCACGCCGCGGCCGCTGCTCTGCTTCTATGCAACCAACGCATTTGTCGCCTTTTTCAATATTTTACGGTTCTACAAACAAAAATTCTGATATCTTAATACTTAAAATTTGGTCTCGTTTTAATTTTTATAGCTGCTTACAAATCACTACCCGAAAGTGTATTTTTATATGGAAGCCAATAGTTGCTAATAATACAATGTTTGATATCCCACTGTTAATATTAGCTGCCAAGTCATTATTTTTAATACCTAGCTATTATTTCATTTTTCCTGTTTAATATATTTGCTATCTTATAGTGGCAGCCGTTATTTAGTTTTTATAAATCTTACGTTTTGTAACTTATTATAATATAATTGTTGCTAAAACTCGCTTGAAGCGCTCGTGGCCCCGCGGACTCAGAGTGTGTGTGAGACACTTTGTGACATTTATTTGAGCGTTTCCGTGCTTCGGAAGGCACGTTAAACCGTTGGTCCCGGTTGCCAGTAAAATGGCAGTCGTTAAGCTAAGTTGAAGGCTTTATTTCAACAGCAGGCAGTCACAACCTGCGCCTGTCCATTTAAACACGGCAATACGTCTCACCACCTATTACGTGGGACAAATTATACAAAAGGTGAAATGTGGGCATATTATTATAATATGCCTCTGCCTACCCCTTCGGGGATAAAGGCGTGACCATATGTATGTATGTATGTATGTATGTATGTTGCTAAAATATTTAATCACTGCCAAGTTATTTTTTTTGCCATGTAGTTAGTCGCCTAATAAGTTGTTAGTCGCCTCATTAATTTGCCTTAAATTAATGTGTCGTACGTACCTACCTCACACGTCATCTGAAAAGGACCAGAGGGCCTAAAAAGGCAACATTGTATGTTTCATATTATGAAACGTAAAATGATTGGTATGCTTTGGTATGTTTTGTTTTACAAATATATGAATTGGATGTTTCATATTTTTTAGGCCCGCTGAACATCTAGAGACATCTCAACTTTCGCTTCGCTGTACCTAAAATTCAGAGGTTCCTTTGAATGTAATGGTCATTCTAAGCTGGCGTCTTTGCTTTATCATAAAACTGCATCAAAATCGGACTAGTCTAGTATTTTTGTAGAAAAATTTCAACATGAATGGTGACACTGGTACTAAAAAGTATTGTCTGTAAACCGATTCTGTAGTCCAGAATGTTATGGCACATTCGACTGCCTCTGTGGCGCAGTCGGAAGTGATACAGCCTGCAGCGCTCGCTGGAGGTCCTGGGTCGGTCCAAATGTTTGTTTCGGAGTTTGGGTGTTTTCTCTGTATAATTGGTATGTATCCTACTAATATTATAAATGTGAAAGTTTGTGAAGATGTTTGGATGTTTGTTATTCAATCACGCTTTAACGGCAGAACGGATTGGGCTGAAATTTAGTACAGAGATAGCTTATAGTCCGGAGTAACACATAGACTTTTCAACCCGGAAATATGTTCCCACGGGAAGCGGGAACGGGTGCCGAATTTCACGAGGGCGAAGCCATCTAGTTTACAAATATATAAGTATGTCTATCAGTCGTCTAGGTCCCATAGCACAAGCTTATCTAAATTTGGGTTAGATGATGTTGTGTGAGATTGTTCTCAAATATTTATTTATTTATTACTATTAACCGCTGAGCTGACTTAGGTACTGTGAATATCTCCTATCGAAATTTATTAAGTCACCCCATAGGCCTCTTGACTATTCGTGATTCGGCGTATATAACCAGTAGGTTGGAACAAGTCATGAAATGGACCTGGGTTTGACCTAGTTATGAACACTTCTCAATACCAATCCTGTAGTACTTTCTGAAATCACTAGACGGCCTTAGGAAAAATCGGTTATACATCCTTGTAGGTACCTATCTCTACATACGTATAATTGATCTCAATACTCATTCATAATAGGTACTATTACTAACGCATATCATTGTAATACTAACAACTAAGTTAACTACACCGATGAGGACATAAATCATAATTTGCAACTGCATATTAGTATCCCACATGATGCGCAAATTACACCATTAGCTGATAATATACTTCTATGGAAATGGTGTTGTGGAATTTGTGACAACGCCGATGGTTTAGTTATAAGTTGGTGTGCGGGTTTAGGAGCTCACACGGCCGGCAGGACTAAGTGGAGCGTTTGTGGAGAAAGTATTGGCTGATTGGCTGGCCGACCACTGGCAGATCTTAGTTGTGTTCATAAACAGGCGAGTCGTCGCTCGCCGCTCGTCCTATCACCTTATTCGCAGACCCTGTGAGTTCCTATTTCAAAATTCTCTAGCTTTTTTTTTAAATTTCAGTGTGGTGCAGTGTTGTGTGGCAAAGATAATACGGTAGGTAGCTTATTAATATTTTGTTGTGAAATTAATTTTAAAAAATGTGAAAATTTGTTTAGCACTTTTTCTGATGTTTATAATAAAGAAATCGTAGAAAGCTATCAATAATAACTGGTTAGTATAATCTAGTTTGCTAAAAGATTCGAATGATTGATTGTCAATAAATATCTTGGTGTACATTTTTACACTTTTTTTTCTTTTAATGTACCTAAAGAAAACATGTTTTCTTAGGTTACTGGAGTTGCTGAGTTCTCAGGTTCTAATCCCGACTCAGAGCAAACATTTATTTGATTTGCAAAACTCAATAAATCAATCAAACAGCCTATTATGGCAGTTTACTGCTGGGCGTACACGTCTCCCGATTCACTAACACTGCTTGTTCCGCATCCAGCCCTTCCCAGGTTCTTCATGAGCAAGGGCATTCTACCTTACGTTTGGATAATCAATACATATAATAAAATCGTAACAGGTCGCTGTCTGTACATGAAAGATAAATGAGAAAAAATATTATAGGGGGGCTTTATGAACGCAATAAAACCCAAAACAATGATTTTTAGATTTTTTTTCTGTTTGTCTGTATGTCTGTTTGCACGCTAATCTCAGCAACCGCTTAACCGATTGCAATGCAGTTTTCTTTATTGTGTTAAGGTTAGCTCCGCTTAACATTTAGTGTTTATTTCATATCAATCGGTTTATAAATAAAAAAAATATATCACTTTAAAGAATCATACATAGACTTATGAATCTAAAAATGGGTAAATCTAAACTGGCGTCGCCTTCGGCGTGGACGATTAAGCCAACAGGGCAGTTTCACACGCTGCTTGATGAGTCTGATAAAGAAGTACCTACCTCTCCTTTCATACACCTTATGTGACGTAAACGTAGTTGCGGGCTCAGCTAGTATATAAATATACTTAGGAAGTAAAACAAGCTTTATGAAACTGTCCAAAGATATTTATTTATTTATACTAGAAACCCGTTGACCATCGAAAATTGACACTAGTCTATCCTAATTTTATAAAGAGGAAAGATTTGATTGTTTGTTTGCATCGTATAGGTTCCGAAACGACTAAACCGATTTGAAAAATTCTTTCACGGTTTGGAAGCTACACTCTTTGCGGTGAACATAGGCTATATTTTATTCCCGTATTCCCACGGGAACGGGACCTACGTGGATGAAACCGCGTGACGTCGGCTAGTAATTCATAAAAAGAATAGCTTTCTGCACTTCTTCTCCAAATAATATTTGGCTGAGTAAAATTTCACCTTCATTCGCTCGTGCCATTTTCTTATATAGGGGTACAAAGTATTAGCTTCACGTACCAATGAATAGGTATGATAGATTAATTTTATACTAACAAGAAAACATGTACTACCCGTTCGCTCGAACTTTGCCGCTGGCGTAGAGGTGTATAAGTACCCGAATTTTTTATTACACGCAGTAAATTAACAGTAGCTAATGTCACTTTGTCATAGAAAATAAGCAGAATTGTATGAAAAAGTGACATTAGTTGCTGTCAATTTACTTCGTCTAATTAAAAATTCGACTTTAGTATGGAGCCGAGCGGCAAACTTAGAGCGAACGAGCAGTATGACTAATTAGTATTGAACTTGACCAGTTAAGAAGGAAAACAGCCAACTCTCTCCAGTTACAGGGAACTAGCGTTTACAACGCACAACGCATACCAATCAGGAAATTAATATTTGATTCAAACACTTAACATTCAGTGGATTATTTATCGTTGTACTGCACACGTCAATTTCTACTTGGTGTTACCGCGTGTTCAAACGAAAGTGATATTTATTTTTATACAAGCTGACCCTCGCAACTTCGTTTACGTCACATATGGAGTACGAAAGGAGAGGTACTTCTTCATCAGACTCAGCGTGTGAAACGGCCCTGTTTGCTTAATCAGAAAAGAACTTAGAGATTACATAAATATATTCTAAAACAATTCACTCCATTTTATCTTTCATCCCTTCTCCTGAAGGAACCGAGCAAAATATGGGGATCAAAAATATCCTAATACCATCCGCGGATCATAAGCTCAGATTGTGCCAAGTACTTATCATTCAAATCGATTCAGTAGTTTCAGCGTGATACTTTTTTGGGATACAGCCAGATAGTCAGACATGAAAAATGGAAATTACATTTTCGACTTTAGTATCGATAAGAGACCGCCCTACAATTAAAATTTTTAAAAAATCTTCAATGTACAGACTCTCGACCCTCTACAATTTTATTATATGTATAGATAAACACGCCTTTGACTCCAAAGGGATAGGCAGGGGCGTGCTATGTGTCAATTTAACACCACACCACCACCACCACCTATATAATATTTTTCCTACGTCATAGATGGTGTGGTGTGCCTGTTGAGGTAATGGACAGGCTTAGGCTATGTCTATCTGCTGTTTTTAAAAAAAGTCGCCCATAAGGCTCGCATCTTGGCTTAACCACTGAAATTTTACTAGGAACCGGGGCCAAAGGCTTAACGTGTCTTCCGAAGCACGTATCAATTTTATCAGATTGATAAAATAAGTTATATTCCCAGGATAAAAGAAAAGAGGTTACGCCTTGATAGGTACGTTTCCTTTCGAGTTCCACAATGATGCTAGTTGTGTGAGGCTCTCTGCAGGCTCCTTTCAGTCAGGCCACCATGTTGAGTTTTGGTGTCTTCTTGTGAGTAGGAAATCAGCTTACCGAAGAAGCGCTCGTTGCCCCACGGACTCGGTGTTCTGTAAACGATCACTGCAGTAAAAAACTTTCACTATGGCCGGTCCATGGATGGGTGACCAGCCATGTGATCACTTTGTGACATTTATTTGAGCGTTTCCGTGCTCCGAAAGGCACGTTAAGCCGTTGGTCCCGGTTGCCAGTAAAATGGCAGTCGTTAAGCTAAGTTGAAGGCTTTATTTCAACAGCAGGCAGTCACAACCTGCGCCTGTCCATTCAAACATGGCAATACTGCTCACCACCTATTACGTGGGACAAATTATACAAAGGTGAAATGTGGGCATATACTATGCCTCTGCCTACCCCTTCGGGGATAAAAGCGTGACCATATGTATGTATGTATGTATGCAAACTTGTGAGTCTTGCAACTTCTACAACGCCTACAGTAGGTATGGGGTTCTTCAAAGGGGGTCTTAGAAGGTTCTTACAGGATCAGCAGCGCGAGTGTAGCGCCTGCAGCGTTGCAAACGTCCATAGGCTGCGGTGGGACCAGTACATCTGGCGGGCCATATGCTTGTCTGCCACCTTAGTGGTATAAAAAAACACCACTTAGCAACTACCGCTAAACTATTCAAAGACGGTTCAAAACAAGATTTAAGTTGTACTAAAAAAGTCATAAAACTACATGCATATATCAATGTTATGAACTTAACCTCAAATATGAGTATCCATAGCCTTTAGTAACTTTCTATCGTTTGATTATTAACGGGAAAATATCCTGATTCAGTCCGTGCCGAGATGTGGATACTAACAGTAATCTCAAAGTCATGCAGCGAGCTATGCTAAGAGACTCTTTGAACTTCCTCGCAAAGTAATTAGCTTGTGAATGTGGCAGTACCGAAATAGGCCTATTTAGAAATGGTTGTAGGGAGGACCTGAATGCGGAAGTCGTAGGACCTAGTGTTTTGTGAAAATTGAGTGATGGGATTGCTTATTATTTATTTATGTATAAAATGAACATTTACATACCATTATGAACTAAATATTGTCCCACAAACCGTACAGACGGTTTGACTGAATACCTTGCTTGGTTCGGTAGATCAAATACGATAATTTGTCAAACCTCACAGACCAAGAATGGAATCTGAAATAAACACTAGAGTCATAACCGTATTAGGATTGTGTTGAGAGACAGAGAAAGAAAACATGTGAGAAATTGCTAAGTTTTCTTGTTGTATGGGGCTGCTAAAAATTTCTAGAGAAGCAAAGTATCTCCACAGAACACAACTGATGTGTTTTAGAATATCTATGGCATCGAATCTCGAGACAATATGGAGCGCTGTTTTCTCTTGTAGCTATTGATATTATCGTGGGACATCCTTCCGAGGGCTTACCCGGGAGGGGACTCCTGGCCGTAGACAGTGGTAGGGGACGTGTGGTTTTGGTCGGTAGGAGTCTGGCATGGCATCCATGTAGAATTTCCACACGTAAAAAATAAAAAAAGCTATTGATTACATTACATGAACTATTAAATACATACAATGACAATTTCAGCAGTGGACAGACTTATGGGCTCCCGACACGGGTCAATATATTGAGTCAAGTCTGATATTTATGAATGGAAAATGTTTCAGTGTGAGTGATTTCTTTGCATGTGTGTGTGCATCGACGTGTATGTACACATGATATTGACGAGGCATGACAACTGCCAATTGATCGTGTTGGGACCCCTTTAGGCTGATTTGATTGATGGATTGTCAACTAGTCATGCAGTCAATACACGTAGAAATAATAACGTGTCTCAAGGACAAATAAAATGATCGACTTTAATGAAAACATTCCACGTGATGGCCAGTAGCCAGTTTACGGCTAGCGGTATCTCGGTAGCTGATGGGCAGCAGGTTTTGTGGCCTGGTTCCGTTACAGCGTGTCCTTGATTGCCAACATCTTATCACGGCTGCAATCTCGATAAAACTTGATTGAAATATCGCGTAAAGGAAATCTGATATCTGGTTAGAAATCGAACCAATTAAAATGTTCTCAAACCCAAAGTGGTTAAAATCCTTATAAAATGTTCAACATCTTTATCAATGTCAAGGGGTAAGATCTTTTTGTAATCGGTAAAATTCCTTCACGCTTGGAAAACCAAAACCACAGACTATATTTTTAAATACTTAATGTAGGCATCTCTATGCTGTTTTTATTTACATCAAAAAAAAAAATATACTACCCGTTCGCTCTAACTTTGCCGTTGGCGTTGAGGCATATACCCGAATTTTTAATTACACGAAGTAAATTGACAGTAGCTAATGTCACATCGTCATAGAAAATACGCAACATTGTATGAAGAAGTGACATTAGTTGCTGTCAATTTACTTCGTCTAATTAAAAATTCGACTTTAGTATGGAGCCGAGCGGCAAAGTTAGAGCGAACGAGCAGTACATGTTGATTAATTATTTAGACCGTGCGCGTTGATGTCTTATTAAGGCGAGTGGATGTCTTAACTTACGAAGAGATTATTTCTACTAAGTAGTTCAATTGTCCAGTTCAGATCACTGAACTAGTGAGAAGTAGTAGCAAAGAAAATATTATAATAGTACCTACTACATAATTAGTAACGACCACCGCTAATTCACGACCAGCTTGAAGCGTCAATATTTATATCTTATGCGTTAATTTTAATCGTGTCAATATTTTATACTTAGTTCGCGTTAGTACTCTAAGCATATCCTCGATTGGAAGGCTGTGGTCCACTTTTATATTTCTACGATTCCACTACCGAATATATCCTACTAGTAGACTGCCTCTGTGGCGCAGTCGGTAGTGATACCGCCTGCGGCGCTGGAGGTCGTGGGTTCGATTCCCACCGGAGACAAATATTTGTGTGACCCATAAATGTTTGCCTCAAGAGTCTAGGTGTTTCTATGCATAATATGTATGTAAAAAGTATTTAAGTATTAATATCCGTGGTCTGATACCTATAACACAAGCTGGTTATTCCTAGCTTACTTTGGGATCAGATAGCGTTGTGTGATATGTCGTTGTTGTATTTATTTATTTATTTATCTACTAGTAGTGTACTCATTGATAAGTATGTCATCGCCAAAACTAAGCTGGTTGCCATAATACAAGTTCTTTAGTTTCGAATCAGATGACAGTGTAGCTATAAGTTTCATGAATCCTAACATACAATATGGTATTGTTTCAGTAAAATGCACTGGCCGATCCTGGCGATATGCCTGTGCATCGTAGGCACCCAGACGGCAGAACTCCATCCGAACATAACCGCCAACCTTGTCAAACACAACAATGAAGAGAAGGGCATATTAGAGTGGATAAGCAACCTGTTCGGTCCTACCACATCAAAACCAGTACTGAGTGATCCCCCGGTGACGCCACCTAAGGATTGTTCACCTTGCCGTGAGTATAATAGTTATTACAGATAAGTTTAGGCAATGCAAAAACATCGGAGGCATCGTGTCGCACTCCGAGCTTCCTGGACGCCAGCTTGGCCTTGCCCTCCAAGTGACTGCGGAACTGCACATCACTGGAGATGTTAACACCAAGGATCCCTGTACTTTCAGAGATGGTGAGAGATGTGCCCTGAAACTGTGGCGCCACAGTGAATGGGGTCTTTTTTGCGGTGAAAACACAAACTTGCGTCTTGGTAGGGTTGAATTGGACAAGATTTTGTCGACCCCAATCGGACACTCCATTGAGAGTAGCCTCGACTTCAGACACAAGTTGTTCACGACTCTCTTCCATTGCAACTCGAGAGATACCGGGGCGGCCCGTGTAATAAGGGTCGCCCGTACTGTCGTCCGCATAACAATGAATGCCGTCAAAAACTTTATGTTTATGTATGTACTAGCTGTTGCCCGCGACTTCGTACGCGTGAAAATTATGTGATAATGCCAATTTGATTGCTCTCTGCTTAGCCCCAAGGATATGTAGCGTGATAATATACAGCCTATTTAAAGACCCTACCCCTAGTTAATATTTGTGCAAAATTTGAATCAAATCTATTGAGTACTTGTCAAGGTCCTTCCGGACAAAGCAAAGCAAACAGACAAACAGACAAAAAAAATTGTAACTATATATTTTCGGCTTCGTTATCTGGTGTTGATTGAACACTCAGTGAATTTTTTTTTAATATCTCCAATGACACATTCCATACAGTTTTGACTTTTCTATCATTTTATTATATGTATAGATTAAGGAATATAACTGGTTTCAAATCAATAAATAACTGTAGATAATCAGAATGCAGACAGAAAGAACCCTCGACCTTTCACAACAAGCCTAAGAAGAGACGGTGTTTTTTATGGATACAGTCCGTTATAATGTGGAAGGGATATGGATGGGTGACCACCACGTGGACCACTTTGTGACATTTATTTACGAGCGTTTCCGTGCTTCGGAAGGCACGATAAGCCGTTGGTCCCGGTTGTCAGTAAAATGACAGTCGTTAAGCCAAGTTGAAGGCCTTATGGGCGGCTTGAAAAATTTCAACTGTGGGTCGTCACAACCTGCGCCCGAGTCGACAGCGCGTGTGTAGCGCCTCTGGTGTTGCAAACGTCTATAGGCTACGGTTACCAACCTTCCGGTGGGCCGTAAGCTTGTCTGCCACCTAAGTAGTATAAAAAAAAAAAAAAAAGAACGGGGACTTTAGTTTAGTAATTTAAATCTATCTATCTTAATGTTACAGAGTGTGGAGTTGCCAACACCAAACGCCGAATAGTAGGTGGGCAAGAGACCCTGGTGAGGCAGTACCCGTGGATGGTGATGCTCCTGTACAACGGTAGGATGTTCTGCGGAGGCTCCCTCATCAACGATCTGTATGTACTGACTGCGGCTCATTGTACAGGGTCAGTATTTTTGTTGTTACTTTCTCATATAAGTCTTAGTAAATCTTATATCGAGCTTTCAGAAGGCCTTGAGAATGGTTGTCTGCTCGCCGTTCTTACAAAAGCTGGCCAAAATGGTAACGCAGTTGTTGAAAAGCTGTCTTAGTGTCTTCCTCTCCAAAGAAGCAGGATAACCGATGAAACTGCCCCCAAGAAGTATGATCAAACCCAAGCCGAGAAGGAAAAGCTGCGCTGTTTTAAATGTCTGCGTCGGGAGACCTCTGATATCCTTCTGAAGGCGTACCCGGGCCACCCAGCCGTAGGCAGTTAGTAGGGGTAGGAAGAAGTGGAAGGGCTTCAGATGCAATTTTGAATAGTTCCCGGATGATACCGTTTTTTTGCTAAGTTTGGGAATGCGCTCTTTAGAAGTGACCAGATTTCGCTCAATTTTTTTCTATAGTGCAGGGCGTTGTCCTTGGGGCGTCGCAACTTCGCGAGCGAGTCAAGTGATAACCAATTTTTTTCCGACAATCTGAGCAATATGTCTGGTTCATAAACCTTCCCAGGCATAAATAAAAGAAATTATAGTTATTTTCCAAACTGGAGCTACAGTTTCATAATGCCCAAGCCGATAGGCGCTACGTAGACTTCCTTGTAGCGAATTATATCGTCGTAGAGGCGGCGACACGCACTTTCTGGCTCCCTCAAATTAGGCTCAGGCCAGCCAGCAGTCAGATATATCAGCGCGAGGGTTCCAGTCGTGCTGAACGAAACCCCACCGACTAGACTGTCAAATATTTCTTTTTATGTTTTTGCTTTCTAACAAATATTAAAAATGCCCAATACCTAGTTCTTCTCTGATAACCAGTCAGGTACTAGTAATTAAAATTGGTCAATTTTGTCGGGGGTGCGGGAGAGGGGTTTTAGAGGTGTCGTTTAAAAATGGCTGAGTCCTAAGGGCGTCGCAGAACAAAAAGTTTGGGAAGCCCTGCTATAGTGAGTGATTGTGATTTAGGCACTCAGTAAGAAAAGATTTTGAAAAATTCTTAATTTAAAGGGATATATCGCGGAGAGCAAGCAGTCTAAATACAGAGTACTGAAGTTCATATCAATATTTGTTCACAGGTTCCGCAGGGAGCGCATGACAGTCCGTTTCTTAGAGCATGACACGAAAGCCAATCGTAACCACACTAAGACCATAGACAGGAAGGTGGCCAGCGTGATGCGGCACTGGAGGTACAATCCGGGAACTTATGACAACGACATCGCTCTTCTGAAGCTGGACCAAAGGGTAATGACCAACTATATTACGTACTTGAGTACCTATAAGTCCAGCAACCTATATAATATTGCAAGGCATGCATAATAATTATGAACCGCAAGCACCGGTATGATGTGTAAAGTTGGGGCCAATTTAACGCTTTCAAATTGTGTTGGCAATATGACAAGCCACTGTGGTCACCAGAAAAAAAAAACACCCATAAAAACTCATTGGTGTTAATCGCGTTAGTAATTGATACATCAAAATCTAGCTTCTTAGGATGTACTGGAACTTGATTTACACATGAGTATCAGATTAAACAGTAGCATATTGTTATACCTAACCAAAATTCATCCACCCGTCATCCCAATCTATCAATCATTCTCGTATAAAAAAGTAGGTAAAACAAAAATTTTCACATTGCAGATTGACCTAAGTCACGCAATCAAAAAACGTGCGCGCAGTGACGAAGCGGCATCAGAAACCGGGACAACCGCTTCTTCTCCAGAAGCCCCCACCACTGCTACACCTGCGGTGGAGGACGAGGATGTGTATGTGAGGCCTGTGTGCCTGGCCACTGCGGGGCTGCCGTATACGAGCGAATGTGGCTTGGTGACTGGCTGGGGCGTAACTGAACAAGGAGGTTCTATCTCCAACGTTTTGCAAGAGGTATATTCTTTTAAATAAATAAGGTTCGGTAAAAACGGGACCCTAATCATGAGACTTCGCCGTCCGTATGTGATAGCTAGAGACCTAAAATCAGCCAAAATAGGAAATTTAGGAGGGGGCTTTTTAGGGTTTCGTAGCCAAATGGCAAAAACGGAACCCCTATAGATTCGTCATGTCTGTCTGTCTGTCCGTCCGTGTGTCACAGCCACTTTTCTCCGAAACTATAAGGCCTATGCTATTGAAAATTGGTAACTAGATGTATTCTGTGAACCGCATTAAGATTCTTATATAAAACTTAAAAAAAGCAGTAAATTTTGGGGGTCCCCCTCCCCATACTCAGAACTAAAACGCAATTTTTGTTTTTCATCAAGCCCATACTTGTGGGCCTGGGGTATCTATTGATTGGTCGTTAAAAATGCTATTGAGGTTCCTAAAATCATTTTTTTCTAAAGTGAATCGTTTGAGCAACAGACACTTCCAAAGTGGAAACATGTGTTAACTAAACTAAGAGAATGATAAATCTAAAAAAAATATATGATGTATATATTGCCATAAAAACTACCAACGAAAATTGGTTTGAACGAGATAGAGCTGGTATTTTTTTTTAATACGTCATAAACCGCAATTTTCTGTTAGAAAAATCACTACCACTGCGAACGTGTTAAAACATCAATCAAAGTTACAACGAACTATAAGAACTTTTATAATATGTTACTTGCTGCTACGGAACCCTTCATGGGGGAGTCCAACTCGCACTTGGCCGGTTTGTTTTCCTTAATTGGCACGGGAACCCTTTGTTAGCGAGTCCGACTCACACCTGGCTGGTTTTTAAATGTTGAAATCTTTATGGACGCTATGCCGTGATCCTGTCGATTAAAACCACACGGTGCCCAACCATATGTCTACGCTCGATACTTACAGTACTAGCTGTCCCTTGCCACTTTCATGACGTCACATAGGAGAGAGAGAGAGAGACGTGTACTTATTCGTCAGGCTAAAAGTAGCGAGTGAAACTGGAGTAATTAAAGTAAGAAGAAAAAGATAAAGTCTATTGTGAAATAACACAATGGCAATATCATGCCGAGGACCATCATTGACCAATGTGAACTGGGGTCTCTAGATTATGAATTTATGAGTATCTTGGACAGATATTCAGACAAATATAGCAAAACTACGAGAGCTCCTTGCTTACTGCAGAACCTTGCCAATTATATTCTTCATATTTTTTAGGTAAAAGTGCCGATAGTATCAAACAAAGAATGCAGCTCCAGATCGTACGGCAATCGTGTGACGGACAACATGTTATGTGCGGGGGAGCCCGACGGAGGCCGAGACGCTTGCCAGGGAGACTCTGGGGGGCCCCTTCACGTGTATAACGAAGCGACCGGACGTTATCATGAAGTTGGTTAGTATAACGATATTTTTATAACGTTGTGTAGGGCTCCAGCCCTCTTAAAGAAAAACCTCTAAAAAAGGTATCACGTAGAACTTAAATATTCTTACTCGGTTTTGAACATCCTAACGGTGAATAAAATTAAAGAATACTATGATAAATACTATATTACTTAAATTCAAATCACTAGAACATCCGTCTTGTCCCTACTAGATGTTTAATATGTGTTTCAATATTGATAATGCTTCTCAGTCAATCCGTGGATCCAATCCTTCAACTGCTAGCTGACACTCTTAATAAATATTATCTAGTATGTTCATCATCGAATTCGTTTCAGAAAATTAGAATATTAGAAAATCTTTGAGTTCGGATATTTTGTCCATTCCAAGGTTCTCTGGAAGAAAATAAAAAGTAATTACAATCTTCGTTTTACAAGCGTGCGACTCTTCTCATGAAAACCATTTCATAAAATGAAATATTTCATCCAACCCGTGGCTTCTCGATAGCTCAGCGATCTATAGCAACTCCCCCCGGATAGGGTGCAGATGTTCCTCGTGGCAGGTCTGGATGTGGACAATCTCTCACTGGAGACCATTGTGCGAGCCATGATCACCAGCGGGAGTAAGTGGGACTTTGCCTTTGACTGCCTCTGTGGCGCGGTCGGTAGTGATACCGCCTGCGGCGCTGGAGGTCGTGGGTTCGATTCCCACCGGAGACAAATATTTGTGTGACCCATAAATGTTTGTCTCAAGAGTCTGGGTGTTTCTATGTATAATATGTATGTATTTAAAAGTATATAAGTATTAATATCCGTGGTCTGATACCTATAACACAACCAGGTTATTCCTAGCTTACTTTGGGATCAGATAGCGTTGTGTGAAATGTCCGTGAATATTTATTTATTTATTTGCTGCCTCTTTCTGTGAGCAGGTCATGCTAGTAGGCACCGTAGGCTGTTAGGTAGGATACGTGTGGCTTTTAGTCGATAGGAGTCCGTCATAGTATCCGTGTAGGATTTTCCTCGCGTTAATAGGAAATTGTGTAAACGTGCTGGAGCATGACAAGTCTTTTTCTAACTAATTTATGAATAACCGTTTTTTTCTTTCAGGCGTGGTGTCATGGGGTGAAGGATGCGCACAGCCCTCGAAGTACGGCGTGTACTCCAGGGTGAACCGGTACCTCACGTGGATCAGGAGTAACACAGCTGACGCCTGTTACTGCGACCCTATTTAGATACGTAGATTATAAGTACAGAGATACACAAGTATCTTGTATCATAAGTGATGTGACAAAGTATTTTTAGGTTTCTGGAATTGTAACAAGACCACAAGGCGGAAACTCTATACAAATGATTCGTTTTTAATTCTGTCTCCTACACTGAAACACGTTAGGTTTGTACAGAGCTTGAATGTCTGTGTGACCACTAAAAGGCTAAGCAAAAGGTCCCTCAAAATATTTTTTTTCCCGGACTCCCAACCGTAGGCTGTTAGGTAGGATACGTGTGGCTTTTAGTCGGTAGGAGTCCGTCATAGCAAAGAAGATCATTCTACAATTCTTTTTCCATATTTAAAATTTATGATCAGTTAGCATACTAATTGCTTTTCAAAAATAATCTTAAAGTCCCTCAAAATACCCTCCAACTATAATGACAGCTGTGGCGGGGGTGGGGACTTTAACGTCTTCAAAACTAATGTTTAGATGGGCCCGTCTATAGTATTACTTGGTCGAAGGCAACGGTTTTCATAAATTCTGATTGTAACCTGATACTTTGTAATTGTCCAAAATTAGTGTGAAGAGTAAGTTCTATAGTTTTAAAGTACTGCTCGTTAGCTCTAACTTTGCCGTTCGGCTCCATACTAAAGTCGATTTTTTGATTAGACGAAGTAAATTGACAGCAACTAATGTCACTTCTTCATTATAATGTTGCGTATTTTCTATGACGAAGTGACATTAGCTACTGTTAATTTACTTCGTCTAATTAACAATTCGGGTATACGCCTCTACGCCAGCGGCAAAGTTAGAGCGAACGGGTAGTAGGTACAATTTACCTAGTTTTTTCAAAGTTTGTATTTGTTTGCATTGTTAAATCGAAATTGTTTTAGTTTAGGTCTACTTACTCGTACTCTAAACTTTTTTTACGAAAACTAGGTATTTTTGTTATATTTACGTAAATATTTTGTCATGTTACGTGTGGTAAGTTATACGTTACGACATCGACTCTCTTTATTTTGTAGGAATAATATTTATTAAATATTTATGAGTAAAATACTTTCCATTTTTGATACCCGTCTATACGTCCTACTTACTTAGTCATAATTCCCTCATATTTCTCCTAGCGTGCCATACACGGATTGCTTCTAAAGAATTTCTGATATGGCCTATCATTGTAAAAGGTTTTTAAATAAGTTACTACGTCTCTAAAGTTTCGAAGATTATAAACTTTCTCAAAAATTAAAGGATCCTCCTCCATAATTTCATCCATCATGCTTCGGTTAGCACAGGGGTCGGCAAGGCGCGGCTCGCGAGCCGCATGCGGCTCTTTGGGTGTAGACCTGTGGCTCTTTAGTTGCATACATAATTATCATATTATTCATTTTCAAGAACATTATCACCCTTTCATTTTCAAAAATACCACAAAAGTCTTACTGGTAGTTAAAGCTAAAGGTGGTGTGCTGCGCTTGAAAGCGTTATATGGAGCACCATTTTCTTTCTAATAGGATTCTGCTGCGATGTCCGCAGCGGGCCATAGCCCAGAGAATATAATATCATAAGAGACGGCAAGTCTAATTCTGACAGTCCGTCGCGGAACCTAGAAGCCGCAGTTCTGGCAGAAATCTACCGGCCCAATGCTTTAGTGCGTCAAAATGGCAAACAACCATCTTCGGAAGAGATTGAAAGCTGGCGTGTTAGAGCGCGCAATGATCTCATTCATAAATGGCGCACCAGGCTAGAGCTCGGCGGTAAGCACTGAGCTCGTCTCTGCCATCTTATTTATTCTGAGGTCTTGGGTAGAAAAGCGGCACTGACATACCTACCGCCTCACACAGCTCCTCACGGTGCACGGATATTTTAGTAAATACCTGCATGATGTGGTAGGCATTGAGCCTGAGGCAACGTACCCACTGCTAGGACGGCGCCGTGGATACAGCGCTGCACACCCTCGCTTTTTGTACGGAGTGGAGTGGCGAGCGTACCGCTCTAAGAGTCCTAAATTGGCCCGGTCGCGTCGCTGTCTATTATAGTTTACGCTATGTAAGACAGCGAAGAAAATTGGTTCGGCTGTTGTTGTGACCCAACAATAGTGACAAGAAAGAACATCCCAGGGTTTTAGTGGGAGAATCCCACATAATCACTCAGATTTTTTTAATTGTGGAAATTCTCTAAAACCACCCTGTGACTTACCATCTGCCTATGGCCGTAAGTCCTGGAGACGCCCTTCGAAGATATATATAGCTGACTTTCCCCGCAGTCTAGTCTATCCCACTTCTTACCGGGGGGGAGGGGGGGGGGGGGTATCGTGGGATCAAAAAAGATTTTGTGGCTCTTTCAAAATGTTGCAATTTAAAATCGTAATTTTTGGCTCTTCCGACTCAAAAGGTTGCCGACCCCTGGGTTAGCAGGTGAATTCGCATTATAGTCTGATTGTTGGTGGTATTTGAATTATTTTGTATTCTATGCCCATTTGACAGCGAGCCTGTCAGAAATTGGGAAATCTTTCTAATCAAGGACTCAAAACCCGGGAACCGAAGCCCTCATTTAAAAGCCCGGGATCCGCTTTGCTCTCCTTCCACTTCGCAGGGTTGTCTTCAGCATCTCTAGTGAGTCTTCAGCATCTTTAGTGAGGCCAGCGCACAAGTCATCCTCTACCACTTTAAGCCACTATCAAAATATTCAGATTAACAGGTTTTGTTTCATTAATGGAGTGAGTTTACCCTAGCCTTAGTAATATTATTATTGCGAAAGTTTGGAAGTATGGATGGATGAAGTGTCAGGACTCCTGAGGTTATCCTGACGAGGGCGTATCCGGAATATACTAGCGAATGGCAGAGCAACGTGTTTTGTCGGGTAGGAGTCCGTCATAGCATCCATGAGGATTCCACACGTAAAAGAGTGGATAGTTGAATAGTGTGTGTTACTCTTTCACGCTCTAACGGCTGAATGGATCTGATTGACATTTGGTACAGGGAACGATTATAATCTGGAATGAAACATAGGCTACTTTTTATTTTGAGAATAAATACGTTCCCATGGGACGCGGATCGGGAACAGACTTCCATACGGATATAACAAAGAATTTGTTGACCTGATTGTACCTATTAGCGACGCAATCAACTTATAATATAACTATAAATACAGGCAACAGTCTATCAGATATACGTGTTATGAAAATTATGATAAACTAACTATCTAGGTATGTAGGTACTACATTATAATCTAATCTTTGTTATTACTTCAGTATACCTACCATAAAAGCTCATTTTAACCACACAACATCAATTTTGCTCCAAGTACTATAGCCGATAACTACATACTGCGATAGGAGAGTACGATGGTCATATATCAGACCTTACTGGCATCCTACACCAAACCTGAATCGTCACATAAAATGTGGCAGACAAGCTTACGACTCACCTGATGGGAAATGGTCATCGTAGCGTAGCCTATGGACTAGCGCATGTACCTAATATAGGATGGAATTCAATTCCGATATTGGATCTCAACATCGGAATTCCGATATCAGTATCGGAACTGGACATATTCGGTAAAAAAAGACCATTTTTCGTAAAAAATGCACTAATTCGGTAAAAAGTTGGAATTAATACGATAAAAACAATAGTTTTGCTTCTTTTTACTAATTCCAGGCCCATGGCGCCACTGGGGGTGCCTTGCCTGATATATGAACCTACCACACACCCTCGATGAGGCAACCATACATACCACATAACAGTTGAGGATAACTTAGAATATGAACTGACGCATACAAACTCTTGCGGAGTTGAGAAGTGTATAGAACTAACGTTGCAGACAAGCTTATGGGCCCACCTGATGGAAAGTGGCTCTATCGTGGCCGAAAGCTCTGGATGCCAAGGGCGAGGATATAATCTCTGTCTGTGCCGAGTGGTACGATAAAATAACGTACCGTGGGCATCATATTAAACAAATTCCTCAGACCGTAAACCAGCGGTAAATCACGCATAAAGAGGCAGTCTCTCCTGTCTGAAGTATAGGATCGCCTTTGAACCTAGTCGTGGGTGATGCTGATATAATAAAATTCACTCGTACTGTCATCCGCCTAACAATAAATTTCATTGGTATGCAGCGAAAACAGAGTGAGTGACAGCACTGAGTCTGAGGGACTACAGACTTTATGGCCATATAGTCTTCTGACGGCGACGGCAGCTGTTGTCAACTACCGTCGCCGAGGATCCTGACGCTTCTACTATCCAGAAAGATAGACACCTATCTACAAAACTCTCGGGCAGTACATAGGAAGTGGGTACCTGCCCTCGTAAGAAGACCACAGTGTCAGACCCGATCGAAGGCCTTATAGATACCGAGGCTCACTGCTAGAACTTCGCCCTATTATAATCGATAGTCGTCGCCGAGCGGCATGTGAGGTACACGAGAAGATCACCAGTCGAGCCACCATAACCAGTGGAAACCGTGCTGCCGGTCACTGATTAGGTCGTATTCTACACAAGGTACCTCAGCTGTGTAATTATTACACGCTCCATCACCTTTGCTACAAGGCAGCATGCACTGCGCGGTCTTCCTGGAAGACGAAACTTGTATTAAGGAATATGAAAGCGTGAAAAGACTTGTAAGTACCGGCCACAGCTCCGTCGCCGTGTTGTTTTAAATTTTAATCTATGCATGCTCCAAATTTAAGTCAGATTCGTTCAGTCAGTAGTGTGGGAAAGAGTATTATTCACACATTCACTGATTTACACTCATATAAACTCACAAACTTCCACATTTATACGATTTCTAATTAAATTCCATATATTTGTCTGATTCCGATATTACGATACGATATTATCATCTCTCATTTATTATCATTATCATACTCATTATTGCCCTGGGCCCGGGCGAACCCAGAACAAGGCTAGCCTTACCTGGACAAGCGGGGCTCTGTTCAGGTGGACCAATTTAATTCCCTAGCTTCTCGTGGGAACGCTATGGTAGTGAAATTTAAAACCAAAAACGGCGGCGATGTGGTTCGCCACCCATCACGTCTCGTTTCCCATCGAGGCGAAAAGTGGACTAGGGTTAGCCACTTTGCTACATTAAATGTGAGAGGAGGAATGAAAGATAAAATTGAGGAGGTATGTAAGATGATGCAAGAGAGGCATCTTGATATTTTGTGTGTGAATGAGACAAAGCGGAAAGGATGTGACACCACGACACACGGAGCCTATACGGCCTATTGGTCAGGTGTAGCCACAACCAGCACAGCATGCCAGGGGGTCGGTGTACTACTTTCCGCGAGAATGAATGAGTGTGTGACAGAGTATGAATGTGTGAGCCCAAGACTCCTTTGGCTAAGACTGAAGGTTGGACTTACCCGCATCTTTGTTTTGGGAGTGTATGCTCCGCAGGATGCGCGGTGGCACCGGTCTTCAAAAGACCAAAGCGAGAGGCAGGCATTTTGGGAGAGTATGAGTGATATTCTGGATAAATGTAAACGAAACGAGAGAATAGTGATGTTAGGTGATTTTAATGGTTGGGTGGGAGTGAAGCGCGATGGATACGAAAGTGTATTAGGAAAGTTTGGTGATGAACGAGTGAATGTAAATGGAGAAAGCTTGCTAGAAGTATGTTTGGAAAGGAATCTTGTGGTAACTAATACCATATTCAACCACAAGGATATCCACTTGTATACAAGAGAGGAGAGAGATCAGAGAAGCATGATTGACTTTGTGATAGTAGACGCAAGACTGAGAAAGAAAGTGCTAGACACTCGGGCGTACCGTGGCACCGGGATCGACACAGATCACTTCTTGGTAATTAGCCGGGTAAGGGGTCTGTTTCAGCGGTGGCGACATTGTGTGCATGAACCCGTTAGTGTACTAGAGCGAATAAAAGTTGAGAATTTACAAGAGTTAGGCATAAAAGAGGCATTTGTGAGTAAACTGAGTGAAAAATTTGAAAACCTAGATGAAATATGTGAGATTGAAGAATTATGGAAGCCGTTTAAGGAAGGACTTGTGGAAGTTGCGATTGAAGTGTGTGGAGTTAGCAAAAGACGACAAGGATGTATGGCAAAGGGAATGAGTGCGGAAGTTCTTAATGCGTTGACTGGCAAGAAGAAAGCATGGTTGGACTGGTTGGCTACAAAGGCCAATCAAAGAATGCAAAAGGCAACGGATGAGGATGTGAAAATGGCAAAGGATGAATATAAAAAGTATAAACGTGTTGCAAAAGAGACGATGATGAGAAAGAAAGAGAATGATAGAGAAAAATTTGATGAAAGGTTATCTGAAGACTTCCAACGGAATATTAAATTTTTTTGGAAGTCCATAAGAACAGTGAGGAGTCAGCAAACAATGTCGCCGCTCAATCACATCAGAAACCAGGATGGAAGTTTTGTAAGAGGAGAAGAATGTGTGCTAAAGAGATGGAAGGAATATTTTGAGAGTTTATTCGAAAAAGAAGATATACAAGGCGATACGCGTGTTTTAGAACTGAATGAATTTGGCGATGAAAGCGAGTTAAGTATGGGAGAAATAGTGGAAGCGTTGAATTGTATGAAAGTAGGAAAGGCTGCTGGAATAGATCGGATTTCTGTCGAAATGCTGAAAGCTGGACGTGGCGTGGTAGCTTGCCAGCTGTACCGCCTTTTTAACTTTTGTTGGCGAAGTGGCAGAGTACCAGCAGAATGGTGTAAAGCTGTCATTGTGCCGCTTTACAAAGGAAAAGGGTCGCAGCAAGAGTGCAAAAACTACCGCGGCATAAGCTTGCTCAGCATCGTTGGCAAATTGTATGCAAAAGTGTTCATAAAAAGAGTGATGAATGAAACTGAAGGAAAAATGTGGGATGTGCAAGCAGGATTTATGAAAGGAAGGGGATGTACGGATCAGGTCTTTTCCTTACGATGCGTAGCTGAGAAAGTTTTGGCTAAAAGTCAAAAGGTCTATTGCATATTCGTGGACTTGGAAAAGGCCTATGACAGAGTGGTGAGGAATGAACTGTGGTCAATATTGTCCATGTATGGAGTGAACAGCAACTTGATACGGGCACTGAGGTCTCTCTATGAGGGTTCTAGTGCTTGTGTCAGGATCAACGGGGCCTGCACGGACTTCTTTCACATTGAAAAGGGTGTGAGACAGGGATGTGTAGCGTCTCCGTGGCTGTTTATTCTATACATGGATAGTTGTCTGAAAGAACTGCAAGAGAGTATGTATGGCTTAAAAATGAATGAACTGACCGTCAAATGCCTCCTATACGCTGATGATCAGGTGATATTAGCATCATCAGCGGAGGAATTGCAGCTGATGGTTAATAATATGAATGAGGCTCTAAAAAGTAGAGGAATGAAAGTTAATGTAAACAAGACGAAAGTTATGGTTTTTGAAAGAGAAGAAAGTATGACGAATTGCTCAATCTTCATTGAAGGGCAAAGAGTGGAACAGGTGAAAGAATTTGTATACTTGGGTTCCAAATTTGTAAGGGATGGAAAGTGTGACCAGGATATTGAGCGAAGAGTTTTGGCAGGAAATCAAGTTAATGGGGCTATGTACACCTTTATGCTCATAAAGGTGTACATAGCCCCATTAACTTGATAAGTCAAAATGTGTCTGAGAAGGCCAGGTTGGCTGTACATAGGGGAGTGCTCATCCCTACACTTATGTATGGTAGTGAAAGTTGGGTATGGCAGAAGAAGCATGAAAGCAAAATTAATGCAGTGGAAATGAGAAGTCTGCGAAGTATAGCTGGAGTGACTTTAATGGACAAAAAAAGAAATAGCGTGATAAGGGAAAAATGTGGTATAACAGAAGATGTAGTGACTAAGATCGAAAAAGGGATGCTTAGATGGTTTGGACACGTGGAGAGAATGGATGAGAATAGACTGACAAAGCAGATTTATGAGGCGAGAATGAATGGGCAAACTGGTAGGGGTAAACCTCGGCGTACGCATGCCGATCAAATCAGAGACGTTCTGGAAAAAGGCAAGGTCAAGAGTACCCTTAACCGGCGAGCGTGTATGAAAACAGTTATGAAAGTAGAAGAAGCGAAAGTTGTATGTCAGGATCGTAGCAAGTGGAAAGCCATAGTCTCTGCTTGCCCCGATGGGAAACAAGCGTGATTATATGTATGTATGTATGTATTATCATCTCTCAATATAGGAATTATAATATTGGGAACCGGTCCGAGATTCATGCCCTACTATATGGACGTGACCACCGGAGGCCCTACACCACTGATCTGTATTAGTGGTATTATTACAGATCAGTGCCCTACACACACTATATGCAAAACCTTCTATTTTTAAGAAATCCATGATGTAGGCGTTTAGGAAAACAGAGGTCTGGAGATAATTCCAAAACCAAGGCATGTGCAGAAGAAAGTCCCTGTCGGACTTACCTACCGCGATGGAACGCTCCGGACGCAGTGTGAGGATGAACATCATAAAATGAACCACCTGTAAAGGCGGTAGAACACGCATAAGGAGGCAGTATCTTTTATCACACCACCTTGAGTAGGTATGAGATCGTCGACAATTCTCAAGACTCGCCTTTGTACTGCGTCAAATGGATGAACTTGCGACTTATTTAAAAGCAGTGTTTGCGCCGCACTGAAGTACCTACTGTCGCTCCATGTTAAGCATTCTGAGCTTCTAGGACGCCAACCTAGCTTTGTCCTCCAGAAGACTACGCAACTGAACGTTACTGGAGATGTCAACGCGTAGGACCCTAATACTATTCTTTTAGAACATTTTCCCTATGTTCTAAAAGAATGAAAAGGAAACTCCCAGTGGTAGGATGAAGCAGCATTAGTGTAAAAAGTATTGGGATAAAGAATAAAGTAATGAAAGCCAGAGCAGTGGAGGATTGCTCTCTCGTGCGTGCTTCACAGCCACAGCATATTCATGCTTGCAAAAACATTGCTATTTTAATTCAAACTAGCTGACCCGCGCAACTTCGTTTGCGTCACATAAGAGAGAGTAAATCACCCGTTCCCGTCGCATTTACTCCCGTCAGAATAATTTCGTTAGCGAGAGATAATTCCCGTCGCACTATTCGAAAGAATTAAAATAATTTTAGAAATTGCGCATATTCATGCATGACGTGGACTACCGGCTACCGGTGTACGTCGCCGGCAGAATAGTTGACCAAAAAAAGCGAAAAAAAAAGCGAGGTCAAACCGGATAAAAAGTATCCTACGTCCGTCTCCTGGGCCTAAGCTACCTCCCCACAAATTTTCAGCCAAATCGGTACGGCCGTTCTTGAATTATAAATGTTGTAGCAAACCCGTCTTTGTTTTATATATTTAGATTTATCGGACTGCCATATAATATTTTAGGTCAAAGTCTTTGGATTCAAATGAAACACCGAATTTTTCAAAGGTATATGTATATTACGGACAAAACTCCATACATTTTCTATCGTCACACAGCGACATCGACCAGCAAAATGGATTCTTATATTAATTCGAGTCCCTATAACTAACACGAAAATATTTATACCTAAACAAAATTTAAACCATTATTTGATTGAGCATCTCATATTGTTTTGTTACAGCCATTAGATTTAATGATTTTAGTAACTATGGTCCAACCATGAATTTAGTAGGTAGGTACAATGATGAGTAAATACGTAAAAATATATCAGGCCCGTTAGAGAGTCACTCTCTTTGGCGAATTCTCGAACCCACGAATGAGATTCGCGCCACTGAACAAACTCATCTGCTGATACCGGAATCTGCATATGAGAGAGAGAGAGAGCGTTGTGTACATTGTCGCTCCCGCGCAATTGTTTTCCCTTTTGGGCGCTCCACATTCTCGCGAGAACGCGAGAAAAGCACGAGAATCGAGAATTTGGATGTGATTCTCGCCTTGTTCTCTGAATAGTTCTCGTGAGAATGTGGAGGGCCTATTGCACTCACACATATATATTCTATAAATTTGACTGGTGTTATTATAAGTTGATTTATAGTCATCGAGAGCCATAATGAATTAAGATTATAGTGCTAATAAACATGCATATCCCCATGAAATATTTGCAGTAGTAAGCAGTTTGTCAGCTAACACGGAAATATTTTCCCTGACACACAGACAACAACTAGGCTTAGATAGTTATTATTAAGTATAGCATACGGGCCATTTACACAAAGTAAAAGAGTGCCAAACCTCTCAAAAATTTGATTAAAATACCACCCAAGTTTAACTTTAGAATCCCATGATTTTATTCTAAACAGTATAAGTTGGACAACATTATGCCTAGTTCCGGCCTATTTTTTATTATGCTGAAAGGTATTAGTATTCTATACTAGTTTCTTATTTCTCTACTGTGATATCTAAATACTAAAGTAGTTTAATATTTTTTTCCTATATTTGGAAAGAGAAACTGCAATGTATGTAGCAGATCTCAAACAAGAGTGCCAAAAACAGGAGTAGCGGAAGTATTCATAATTATGACATGGTGATTAGGATCCAGTGAATTGCAGTTTTACTTGTAACTCACAAATCTCCATAGAAATCCAAAGTTTCCACTGCTTTGCTGTGACAAGGGCTGAACTGGACTGAGATGAAGACAATTTTTTATACATAAAGAAAAATAAAATGAAACCTAATGACTAGGCAGCAAGTATCTCTGCCTTAGCCAAATAAAAAAAGATAACTTTACAATCACTTAAAAAATAAATTCAAATGTAAGTCTGGAATAACTTTGTTCTTTGCAAATCCTGAAAATTGTAAAATGTTTATTAGTAATTTGAAAGGATTAATAAATTTATGAAATCAGAAAACTAAAAGCAGCTGAACACCAATATAAAGCTGAACACCAATATTGGTTAATATTATGAAGGTACTTAAGATGATTACCATTATTTAAAAAAAAAGCATTCCTGTTCTGTAAAAAGCCCTGTTCAGTGGCACACCATGGTTTGAGACCTGATATAACCTCAAACTAACATTCTCACAAATTGTCTACCGATAAATATCTATAAAAAAGATGATACTGCAGTATTAATGGAAATTTCTAAAGAAAGATGACAGTTCCGACATGATATGATTATAAATATATCCTGTACTGGATATTAAGTCCAAACCTGGGGAATATGGACCTTGGGTGTCAGGTCCTGCAGTAGTTGTAGTCTCGTCAATGACTTCATTACCATTTTTGATGATTCTTCTGGTTTCAATAGTGCCATCCGGTTTCGTAACACTTGTTGTAATTATTGTCTGACAGAATGATCTGCCAGGTACCAAATTGCCATTGAATGGAGTTAAAGCTCCTGGATTGTGTGAATCTTTATTTTGAAGCAGCCCAGATATTTCATTTGATGATATTTTTCCATCTAAATCAACGTCTTCTTTAGGGTGCTCTCGTAAAGTCGTCTGGTAACCAGGTTTTAAATAGTAGTCTCTAATGTTTTTTCCAGAGTACTTTTCTGATTCTGGGTCTTCTGGAAGTGACATGCTTGTGAAGGCATCAATGTGGTCTTCATGAAACAACGACGAGAATTCACCGAACATAGACCCAAAATTTTTTAACATGTCATGCATTTGTTTCTTGACTTCGCGATGAAAAACCGCGGTATCATCAAACACTTCCATTTGCTGTCTCGTGTATAGTTCATCTTCATCATCTTCGTCGTCTGAACTCCAAATCGGATTTCGGAAATCGTTTCTGGGAGGACTCGATTGCAATCCCAAAAATGAACGAATTTGATCCATGAAATTGATGTGAGGCATTTTTTAGGACTGGGTGATTTTTTAGACGGTGTTCAGATGTAAATGAGTTTATTGTAGCCTATGAACAGTGAATAAAATAATAATTGCGCAACAAACAAAACACAGGCCGACAGCTGTTTTCAAACGTCATTCCAGAGCTAGTTTATCAACATCTCTAGCATGCGCATGCGTTCATCTTCATCATGATTTACCAACTTGCAGAGGTGCGCTTTGCTCTGTTTACCAATAACGTGTCTCAGTTGGAAACTTAGAATTAGAAGTAAAAAGTGGTAAATGTATACTCCGTAGTTTCTAGTCCGTAGTCTCCGTAGTTGAAGGCTTTATTTCAACAGCAGGTAGTCACAACCTGCGCCTGTCCATTTAAACACGGCAATACGGCTCACCACCTATTACGTGGGACAAATTATACAAAAAGGTGAAATGTGGGCATATAATATGCCTCTGCCTACCCCTTCGGGGATAAAGGCGTGACCATATGTATGTATGTATGTATGTATGTAGTTTCTAACACTCCAAAAAGTGTACGTGTGTAAGTTGTCCACCAAAATCACAGACATTAATATTATGTAAAATAATATATTCTAAACATTGTAAATCGAGGACACGAGGCATGGAACGGGCCCCTGTCAAAATTGTTTTTGACTTTTTCATGAAATATGTCAGTGTCAAGTGTCACTACACTTGATACACGAATTTTTGAAGTGAAACTTGATTCATCAGAAATATGACTTGAGACTGGCGTATCGCCATTTTTTACTGATTTAATTTGTATCTATTTATTTTACTGGAGACTGGCAAAATCGTTAATAAACGGAGGGCCATTCATTAAAAGAAGAAGAAGAAGAAGTGAAACTTCTTTAGCGGCGTTGGAAAAAAATTTGCGTCACGTCACGTCACGATTTTTGGTTACGCGCCATCTTTGTTCTGTTCCCCACTACGGTGGATTCGAATTAAGAGTAGGTACTTTATCCAGGGATAGCATGTCATTTAAGGGTTTTTGGACTTTTGGACTTTTGGGCTTTTGGACTTTTGAACTTTTGGATGGGACATTGGTACTTTGGGTCTTTGGGACTTTGGAACTTTGAGACTTTGGGACTTTTGAACACTTTTGATCTTTTGAACTTTTGGACTTTTGAACTTTTGGACTTTTGGATGGGACCTTGGTACTTTGGGTCTTTGGGACTTTGGAACTTTGGGACTTTGGGACTTTGGGACTTTTGGACTTTTGGACTTTTGGACTTTTGGACTTTTGGACTTTTGGATGGGACCTTGGTACTTTGGGACTTTTGGACTTTTGGACTTTTGGACTTTTGGACTTTTGGACTTTAGAACTTTTGGACTTTTTGGACTTTTTGGACTTTGGGACTTTGGGACTTTGGGACTTTGGGACTTTGGGACTTTGGGACTTTGGGACTTTGGGACTTTGGGACTTTGGGACTTTGGGACTTTGGGACTTTGGGACTTTGGGACTTTGGGACTTTGGGACTTTGGGACTTTGGGACTTTGGGACTTTGGGACTTTGGGACTTTGGGACTTTGGGACTTTGGGACTTTGGGACTTTGGGACTTTGGGACTTTGGGACTTTGGGACTTTGGGACTTTGGGACTTTGGGACTTTTGGACTTTTGGACTTTGGACTTTTGGACTTTTGGACTTTTGGACTTTTGGACTTTTGGACTTTTGGACTTTTGGACTTTTGGACTTTTGGACTTTTGGACTTTTGGACTTTTGGACTTTTGGACTTTTGGACTTTTGGACTTTTGGACTTTTGGACTTTTGTACTTTTTGACTTAATTTAAGGTGAGTTGAAAATTAAGTTTATGAAGAAGTTTCACTTCTTACGTGTGTACACTAAGTACACGCAATTTTTAGGGTTTCGTAGCCAAATGGCAAAAACGGAACCCTTATAGATTCGTCATGTTATGCTATTGAAACTTGGTAACTATATGTATTCTGTGAACCGCATTAAGATTCTTATATAAAACTAGAAAAAAAAGTACTCAATTTTGGGGGTCCCCATACTCAGAACTAAAACTGAAATTTTTTTTCTTTATCAAACACATACGTGTGGCGTATCTATAGATAGGTCTTCAAAAATGTTATTGAGGTTCCGAACATAATTTTTTTCTAAAATGAACAGTTTGCGCAAGAGACACTTCCAAAGTGGAAAAATGTGTGTCCCCCCCCCCCTCTAACTTCTAAACTAAGAGAATGATAAATCTAAAAAAATTATATGATGTACATTGCTATAAAAACTACCAACGAAAATTGGTTTGAACAAGATAGAGCTGGTAGTTTTTTTTTAATACGTCATAAACCGCAATTTTCGGTTAGAAAAATCACTACCACTGCGAACGTGTTCAAACATCAATCAAAGTTACAACGAACTTTTATATTATGTTACTTGCTGCTACGAAACCCTTCATGGGCGAGTCCAACTCGCACTTGGCCGGTTTTATTTGTCTTGATGAGATTTGGCTATTTGCCATCATGAAACTGATTTCATACTTTAATTACATTGATAGAAGATTTGGCTATTTGCCTTTGTGAAATTGATTTTATATTTGTTATTATTACGCTTATAGAAGAATGGGCTATCTGCCTTAAATATATTGATAACAACTGAAATGCTAATATAAGACTAGGCTGTATGGCTCAAATTGCCTTTGCCTATCCGAAAATGAATATCATGTAGAGTTCGAATAATATAATGTATATATGCGGGCAATAGCTAGTGCATTACAAAACGAATTCGGTAAGGGTAAACATAAAATTCTCTTTCAATATGTTTATAATTGTAATATCTATAGTTCCAATTAATCGAGAAAATGTTTATTAATATTAGTTGCAATTTAAATTATTATTATTAAAATCCCCTTTTTTAATTAATTTTAGGTTGAACACTCAACATTGATTGAAAAGTCCACCGAGGTTGAGATAACACCACGCAAACAAAAACTATTCAAGCAATTAAATCGGCAGACGCTTTTAGCCCAGACACGAAAAAAAGATGTTGGCGATATTACGTTCGGAAAATCAGCGTCATATGTGAAAAATTGTAGAAAAATTGCAATTGCAAAAATTTATCTCCATGAATTCAGGCGATACGAACTTTTTAAAATTTCAAATGCGCTAATTTGCGTTAAATTTGCATTTTATTAGTCCATCGACCTATTGCTGAAAACCATTACTCTCTTTTGTTTTAATTAAAGCTATATGCAAAAATTATTTGAATGTACGTATTCATTATGCCACAAAATCTTTTTGTAATAGATTTGACAACATACGAAATATGTACACTAAATTAACTTTATTGAAAGGACAATAAAATCTTCGAAAATTTGAATTTTGAGCAACTTGTTTATTTTTTTTTTATCATCAAAAAATTTACTGATGCCACCTTTCGTGTTTGTATAATAATGTTAATTAAAAAAAAAAATAACATAATTACAGTTATGAGTATTCTTTATGCCTAAATTGTTAAGTATTTGAGTTTTTTAAAGGATGTAATGCCAGAAAACATTAATTCATTATACCTAACGGATTTAAAAAAGTCGTGGGGTAAAATTTGCTAGGGACTAACAACACTGGTTTCACAAGTACTATGTGTTTGTCCCTTTCGGGTGTACGCGCTTAGCTAATCCAGGGTATACTTGATCCTAGGGATATACTACTGTTTTTGACTTTGTTGCTTACTTTTTAAGGTTCAGGCTAATGTCATACTCATACCTTAGTGCCTAGTTAATTACAGTATGTACTAGTACAGTTTGTCTATAAAGTCGTGAAATTAAATGAGGGCGCTGCTGAATGCATTTATGCAACCCTATATAGTACGACCAAAATGATTTTGATACGAGGAGTTCGTTCCGACTAAAATCTTACTAATATTATAAATGCGACAGTTTGTGAGTGTGGATGTTTATTACTCTTACGCGCTCGAACGGTTAAAGGGATCTGGCTGAAATTTGGTACAGGGATACATTATAATCTGGAATAACCATGGCTACTTTTTATTCCGGGAATAAGTTCTTACGGGAAGCGGGAACGGGAACAATACAAATATTATAAATGCGAAAGCTTATGAGTGTGGATGTGAGACTCTTTCACGCTCGAACAGTTGAACTGATCTGGCTGAAATTTGGTACAGGGATACATTATAGTCTGGAATAACACATAGGCTACTTTTCATCCCGGGAATAAGTTCCTACGGGAAGCGGGAACGAGAACAAATTCAACACGGGCGAAGCTGCGGGCATCAGCTAGTGAGTTAATAAATAAAACACATTATACATTTTTAATTTTGTTTCTGTTTTATTGAATCAGATCCAGAATAAAGATATTGAACCAGATCCAGAAGCCCCGGTCTAATAGCGTCTTACAACCCACCAGCAGGTGCCTAGCAGTCCCAATTGCTTCGCCACAATCATGTAATTACATGTTTTATCTGTAACTTTCCCCCATCTGACAAGGATTTTTTTGGCGCAGTGCTCAAATATTAAAATCGTCTATTTCTTTCTTTGCCGACCTTTTCTGTGTTTACCAGGAGTTTCAAACTTTCCTTCATTATTAAAACCTTCGTTAACTATTCGCCTAACTGTACTCTCTGATTTTCCTGAAAAGAGTAAAAAAAGAAAATTAATTACATATTGGAAACAAACTATTGACATGAAGCAATTAATTCAAAATAAAAATTGGTAGAAAACCAGATTGAACTGAGTATCAAAAATGTAGGTCGTACTATAAAATAACCATGTTGTTCTAACCACTGACTTACATTATAGGTAGATTGTAAGTTTAAGATTCTAACGTAAAAATATGCAAACAATGCCTTTTTTTTGTCTCCAAATCGTAAATTCAGTAAATTTGTAACTTCAGACAGATTCAAAACAAACAATAACACGATTACATACCCACCAAAGATGCTGTTCGCTCATAAACATCCTCAAAATCCCACAACAATTGTCCAGATTGGTACTCCGCGAAACATCACTGGAAAACTTTAAAAATCACTTCCTGCGCACCACTCCGATTTTCTTTACTCATTTCTCAAACCTTTATGCGTAGTTTGGTCTCAATTTGTTGCAGTTTAATCCAAACATTCTTCTTCTTCTTCTTTTTATTAATGGCCCTCCGTTTATTAACGATTTTGCCAGTCTCCAGTAAAATAAATAAGTACAAATTAAATCAGTAAAAAATGGCGATACGCCAGTCTCAAGTTTTTCTATTTACACATTGAAATCGGTAAAATCAATCCAAACATTAAAGTTACGTGAGAGAGTAAACGAAATCCGACGATAGCATTGACAACTGACGTACTTATGTTTTTTTTTTTTAATAGTTCTGGCTTGGTTACAAGACCTTTAAGCCATGTCTTTATTTATTATTATTTAAAGTTATATCTTCATTTTGCTTAAATAAGTCACAGTCCTCGTCCTCTAAGTCCAGTCAAAGTCAAGTACAGCCCTAAGTCAAAGTCAGTCTTCCTTCAGAAAAGCGGTGGATAAATTTCTGAAAGTTTCTTTGGATTTTTTTGTCAGAAACTGCAAAGTTGCGATTCACTGCGTTTTATCACTTCCCAACACTAGTGCACGTTGTCGAACGTTTATGTTTAAGAATCCACCATTAATACACACAAAGCACTCGAAAAAACACTAATTTTGCAAATTTATAAAACGATGCGATACGATCCCTTCCAAATCCCGCCAAAAAAGCCCGTACTTATGTTTCTTGTTGCCAGTGTTGCCACACACATAACTATTTTTAGTTCCTCAAACATTCATTTCACGACTTTATAGACAAACTGTAGATATGTCTGAATTTAATAATTGTATAGGTTAGAAGAATGGAGGGCATTATAGCTAACTGCGTCTTTAAACGACTAACGGCAGCCTACCAGGGTGGTTAATGATATTCTTATATTCTTAAATTTGACTAAGTTTAACCCTTAAGCCCTACACCTATTTTGCCAACCGATTTTTCTACAGGGGGTGCTGGAGTACCCCAAATTGAAATTTCTGTAATTGTTGAAAAATGCATCAATTATTAAATAGTGACATATAATCTCCTTTGTAGATTTACCTCACATAGTTGTCTATGTTGTCTATTATGTTGACACCCGTCATATATGAAATATCTATTGTAATATTATTTGTAACTTGTTTTCTAAGTTAATTAAAGCCAATATAAGAGATTGGTATTTCTTTCAAATGTGTCAAATAGTATGTTTTAATAATATTAATTAGGAACATAAGATATCAAATTAGTCTGAATATATGAAATCAGTCTTAATTTGAGCACTTTGTGGCAACTTTGATCTGATGCTCTAAGAAAATTAGTATTTTGCACCTAAGGCACAAAGTCCTGATTTTTGTGTCCTTGAAGCTTGGACAAAGGGCACAATGCCCTTGGCTTGAAGGTGCAGTAGTAGGATCTGAAGATTCTTGAGATTTTTTGAGGATAGCTCCAATAGACTTTTTCAGATCCCGCCTCAAAGATGGTACCCGGTAACGCTTTTGCAAATGTTCACAATTGAGCCTAATTGTTTTAGAAATGTACGTCTGAACTTTGTATTTCCTGTTGCAAAACTGTTGGGTACTTAATGAATACCCACAAGTTAATTCCAGCAACAAATTTAGTAACTGGTGAAATAAACACAGTAGCCAATGTCTGTTTTCTCTTTCGACGGAACATTTTTTGCCAAAGCATTAAAAACATCTAAATCACCTTTAGTTTAAATGTAAAAATGAATTATTGCTGTCAATTGCACTTATATACATACATACAATATATATACATGCGTGTATACAAATACTTCAACAAAACCAAAACAAGTAGTGAATAAAAATACTACCTACACTTATTGT
The DNA here is from genome assembly GCA_933228765.1 of Miltochrista miniata. NCBI lineage: Eukaryota > Metazoa > Arthropoda > Insecta > Lepidoptera > Erebidae > Miltochrista > Miltochrista miniata. Next base: position 32,226,911 of record OW121756.1, on the reverse strand, counting down.
CTATTTTCCTACACTGGGGTGCAGACGCACCCCACAGCACTTGTACAGGCGACCATACTATACGACTGTCGTCGCGGCGTTGATTAATCGCAAGCACTAATCACCAAACTAAAGTACTGTAACGCGCAAATCTGTGGTTAGTAAGGTAACTGATATATTCACAAAACAAATCGGTCTGGGGTTCACCAGCACCCCATGTAGGGTTCCAGGGTTAGGGCGAGCGCCCACTGCTTTGCGATCCGGTGCGTTTGTTGTATTTGACAGCTTTTTCTTTTTTAATTTGGCATGGCTTCAAATTGAGAACATTGGTGAATGAACTAAAAACTGGATTCATAAAGGTCGCCTTACACGCTTATTTAGCCGGATCACGAGGACCACGAGGGACAACTGACTGTTTCTCGTGGTCCTATTACGAAAACGGATGTCAATATTTTAATCTTGATGTTTTTGCTTATATACACTTTTTCAATAGGATAACATTAAATTTTAAAATAAAACAAATAAGGAAGTCAGTCTTCATTTAATTTATCGATTTTAATTTTTAGTCAATCTTCATTTGTTTTTCCAATTTTCACATGTTTCACTGATCTTCATTTGTTTTGAAAATTAGCGCATACCTAGTTATATACAGAATGTAGATAAAAAGGAGGGACCACGAGGGAGAACTGCTTTCTCGTGGTCCCACTATTTCGTCACACTAATGGTACCACGAGAAAACATGGGTAAATGTGTGTGCAACTGTACAAGGTTCGTGGTATGATCGTGAAGTTAGAGCCGGAGGTGGTTTTTGGACGCGAACTCGAAGACATGAATTTGGTGTATAAGTTGTGTGCATTAAGTTGCTCTAGCTATCAACTTAATGCAAATTTAGCCACCAGATGACATTATTTTATCTACAGACTGTCGGATATGGTCTGGAAGCGAACCAAATCCGTGAGTCGCTCGAACCAAATCCAAAAAGTATTGTGTTACAGATACAGGTTTTTGTGACAAATAAAGCTACCGATGTTGACGAGTATTGAATTTGTCTCTTATATTAAGTAAGTACCAACCAATTCCTACCCTCTGTTCAGGACCTTACGGTTCCACTAAAGAATAACCTGGACAGGACACCCTTGGCATGAGCTCAATATGAGCGTAGGCTCAATTGTAATTGTGTTCAAGGTGAAAATGTATTCAAGGCTCAGAAAAAATGTGTCAGAGCTATTTGTAAATTGCAGCAGACCGATAGCTGTAAGCCATTTTTTAAAAAGCTGCGTATTATGACCTTACCCTGTATATATTTATATGAAATAATTGTTTTTGTACATCAAAATAGGCATATGTTCCAGAATTATAAGAGCAGTCGCCATAATCACAAAATCTGTTGCCCTCAGCATAAAAGTACTCTATTTAATAAAAGTGTATTCTGTATGGGGCCTCGAATATATAATCACGTACCTAAAGTTTTACTACAATTAAATAGTAATAATGGATTTAAGTTACAACTTAAGAACATTTTGTTAAATAAGGCATATTATGACGTAGATGAATATATAAAGGACGTGTTTTGACTATGTATACAAAGTAATATTTATTTGACATTATTTGACATTATTTGACATTATTTGACATTATTTACTGTATTTCTTGTGATTATTTTTTCAATTTATTAATAATATTTTAATGATGTACTAATTAATCTACTAATAATAATATTATGCTAAGTTGCATGCTCAAGGGCTGAATGTGGCTGACTCAACTTATGTATCTAAATGTTTTTATGTAATACCCATATTCGCAACAAATAAATGAATAAATGAATAAATGAATAAATGTAAAAAACTATATTGAGAGATTGCGGAACGCGAGCCTAATGCTCGCCTTGCGGAAATTAGAGTTTAAGGGGCCCCACTAACAACAAGACTCAGGGGCTCTAGTGACCTCACCGGCACGCGGTGCACCTTCCGAACAACGGACGACGCTCCGCGTATTTAGGTACCCACATGGTGGCCTAGGCTCCCATGTGGTACAAGGTGGTACAATATTGGTCCGGGGGGTACCACCGTGCAGTTGTGAAAAGCCCCCCAAGTAACCCAGCCCCGGTTGGGTTGCGTTCGGGGTTCAGCAGCTGCACAGCCTGGCCCGGGGCGATGTTTGATGCAGCAGGGGGGGACCAGTAGGCGGTACGTGGTGCCTAGTGTGGCTGACGGATGTTGACCCCCCGGCCAGGGAGACCCGTAGAAACGGTCTTGCCGCTGGCTGCCCGTGGCATATTATAGGGGCCTAACAGGGACTAACCACCCTGGGAGGCTGCCCTACCAGGCCACGCATTATCCCGATGTGGTCCGTCGTGCGGGATGGTGACCGGAAGGGGACCCGGCGGCCATACCCTTCCGTCCGGCGGGTCGACTTCCTTCTAAACACACAGTCATAGATAAAGCTTAGCCCCTACGACTTGTCACTCACTGCTGCAGCAAATGTCGCTCCGTCTTCACGTCTCCCTTTAACCCAATCATGGCAGCGCAAAATAAAAATAGAGGTTTCACAGCGGCCGCTGCGACCATTCCCCAAAACGCACTATTCGAGGTGGAATTCGCTAACATCCGCGGACTCCAAGCCAACCTCGACGCCGTCTTTCACCATCAAGAGACGGCACGGCCTGCTGTGATGTTCCTAACGGAGACGCAAACACGCCGCCCTGCCGATCAGTCGTACCTTTGTTACCGGCTATATCATCGAGGAACTATTTCGAGATAAAGCCGGGGTGTGCGCGTTCGTTAGGGCGGATGTTTGCTGTCACTGGCTGCGCTGCCTTGAGAACCCTTCCTTCTCCGTCTTTTGGCTGCACGTAGATCACGGCTCTATGAGTCAGATCTACGTCTGTTTCTATCGACCCCACACAGGGACAGCTGAGATAACGAGGCTATATCAGCACCTCAGCGAGGGGGCTGATGGCGCGCAGGTGCGGTTCCCGGACGCGAGTTGGTTTTTCTGGGGGACTTCAATGGTCACCACACTGAGTAGCTGGGGTCCCTCAAGACTGATCCTGCGGGACAGGCCGCCCACGCGTTCGCTCTCTCCCATGGTCTGACCCAAATGGTACTCGGGATTACGCGCATACCGGACAGGTTAGACCATGGACCCGCCCTTCTAGACTTACTGCTTACGAGTAATCCAGTACGAGAATACTTTGCAACCATCCCGTGGATTTAGCGCTGCTTTGCAGAGAGGGCTTCATCGGAAAGCGCCTCTGCTGTTGCTGGTGAGATAACATTAGGTATGGAATACTACATTCCATACACTGATGTCGCCAGCATCCGCAAAGCCCGCCCCTGGTTCGCGGGTGAGTGTGCAGTAGCCTTTCAGCCAACACAGGCGGCTTACCGCACCTGGATCAGGGCTCGGGCTGTGCGCAACCCGAATGTGGCTCACCTCAAGGCAGCGTACAACATAGCCACTCGGTCGAGTAAGAGAGCTATCAGGAGAGCGGACGCCCAGCGCGTCACGCGGCTTGGTCAGGAGCTCACGTCACATTCGACGGGCAGCCGTGGATACTGGCGACTGGCCAAAGCCGTGCAGGCCAACTTTTGCAAGCCCTCGCTGCCGCCGCTGCGCTATCCTGACGGATCAGTGGCTCACAAAGCCCAAGAGAAAGCTGAAATGCTGGCCAATCTCTTTTCGGCTAGCTCCCGGGTCGATGACTGTGGCAAGCAACCTCTCACTTTCGCAGACTGTGGAACCACGATGCCGGATATTCATATCCAGCAATGCGATGTGCGGGGTGCGCGGCAGCAGAGATGCCACTCATACACAGTGGAGAAATTTTCGCTAGAACCCAGCGTTTTAAAAGACGTTCCTCTGTCGAACTATAAAAACATGGAACGACCTGCCCGCTCACGTTTTTCCCTCATCTTACAATCCCGGGTTCTTGAAGAGGAACGTGAAGACGCACATCACAGGGCAGCCAACTTGAGGGCCACTGTCTAAAGTCTTAAGGACTGTGACACTGGCCCCCAATCGCTAGATGCACCACGGCTTACCATCAGGTTGGTGGCGACGTCAATTTGGCGAGCTAAATAAAAAAAAAGGAATCTTAATTAAGGTGAGGCGGTTCTACGCGCCGCATCAGAGATATTTGCCTGCGTCGGAAAATGTTTTCACCTTTGGAATGACACCGCGAGGTACTTACTCGTCACGCTAGGTGCTATGCAGAGATGTGCTGTCCAATACGATTGATGGTCCTGATGTGATGTAAAAGCCCCACTAACACTTTTACACACATTTACCCGGTGTTTTCTCGTGGTACCACTAGTGTGACAAAATAGTGGGACCACGAGAAGTTTCGAGAGTTTTCTGTTCTACTAAGTATGTCCTGTTTTCAAAACAAATGACGATCGACAAAGCAAATGAAGATCTTTAAACAAAGAATGACAAAACAAATCAAGATCAGTGGAACATGTGAAGATCAGAGAAAATAAATTAAGAATTACAAAAATTTATATCAATAAAATAATGAACACCGACTTTTTTAGTTATTTAATATTAAATTTTAAAATTTAATTTAATGTTATACCTATCTAAAAGGAGTATATAAGCAGGTAACATCAGGACCCAACAGATGACATCCGATATCGTAGTGAGACCACGACACGAGAAACAGTTCTCCCTCGTGGTCCCACTAGTGGTTCAAAATACCCTCAGGAGCAGTTCACCAGATTCTCGATTCACCAGATTCGCAACTTACCAGATTCTCAACTCACCAGATTCTCAGTTAACCAGATATTGTACTATCAAACAGAAAATGCGTATTAGTGAATGATTGTTTGTACAGAACAAAAATTACATTTTTACAATTATTATTACAATTATATTATTATTATAAGAAAATTACATTTATTGCATTATATAATATTCCGAGAGCTGGCACGAATTTTTGGGTAGGTATTTGAGGCAAGCTGAAAACTTGTCAGATACCTGTCCTATTATATCCCAACTCGGAATTGCAGACCTGGCTGGTGAGTATCGGGGCTAAATCAACCCCTGAATTTTTAAAAATATTATTTTTTTTTCCCAAAAAATATATTTGAGGCACTACGCAATTTATATTATGTTGCAGTGTAATACTTAATGAATACGAAAAAAAATAAGCCAGATAATTTAATCGGGGTTTTAACATTGCCAGACGCGTGCAAAAATATTTTGCAAAAAATTATAAAAAATGTTTTTGAGGCAGCTTGAAAATTTAATGGAGCGTTATTTATAAGTAAAAAATAAGATTCCCAAAAAGACAGATCGTTTCGGTGGGGCTTTCTACCTGCCAGGTGATCAAACAAATAATGAATGGGTACGAGCCTGTAGTGCTATAGACAAGCTGGAGTGTGAGAGAGCGCATAACGACAGCTGTCTTCGTTCTTGCTTGCCGCGTTACTATTAGCTCTGGCGAAGCCACGTGCGACCCATGAGGTTTCTAGTTAAAATTTCGGAGTAAATATATTAAATTTTCTGAATTTCTACTAAAAACATTTTGCGTAAAAGAGATTGTATTGATTTATGGCCGTTACGTATTAAAAAAAACAATAATTAAAATAAAAAATCGAAAAACCAGGTTCATAAAAACATAATAACTCTCCATTAGTACAATTATTTCAAGTATAAAATAAAATTGAAATAAATTCTATTAATTTATTAATATTTTAGAGATATTGAGTTAATATAAATGTAGGAACCTACTTATAATTTGGTCAAACTAATTTTATTCTATATTTTATACAACCCGTTTTATTTTATTTATCTTTTAATTTTTTAAATGTTTAAAATTACATAATTAAACATATTTCGGAATAGGAATAATAATAAATTATATAGGAATAATAATATATTATATATTACTAGTACCTATATATTATTACTAGCTGACCCGCGCAACTTCGTTTGCGCCGCATAATAGAGAGTATTACCTGTTCCCGTCGCATTTACTCCCGTTGCGTTGTGTTTACTCCCGTAGCGTCTCGTCGTTAATATTCAATACTACGTGTGTGAGAGAGAGAGAGAGAGAGAGAGAGAAAGAGAGAGAGAGAGAGAGAGAGAGAGAAAGAGAGAGAGAGAGAGAGAGAGAGAGAGGTTTCTCGTCGCGTGTAGTAGTAGTAGTTTTTTAGAACTTTTTTAAGAGAAACAATTTTGTACATAACTATAAATAAAAAAATAGACAGCAACGAAGCTCTCAAAAGGAATAACTTTTTCCCCGTTTTTGAAACATTTACTATTACTGCTCCGCTCCTATTCGTTGTAGCGTGATGCTATATAGCCTATGACACTCCACAATAACGTAGCTTTCTATTGGTGAAAGAATTTTTAAAATCGGTTCAGTAGATTCCGAGATTACCCCTTACAATTTAACAAACACACAAACTTTACCTCTTTATAATATTAGTATAGAAGTATAGATTAGTATAGATTATATATTATTAGTATTATTTATTATTATATATTATTAGTATTATAATGTGCTCTATTGTTTGCTTAGTCAGATGAACGTCTGAGACACAGGATTAACATCCTAGTTCAGACAAGGATGTGATAATACACTGTAACAACTTCTTGCCGTAGCTGATAGGTATTCCATTACTTTAGTCAAGTGTAAGTTAAACCATGAATTGTAAGATATTAACGATTGTACTGCTTTTATTACTTTGATATAGAAAAAGAAAATATTATATATGTGCCTACAATGACTGAATTACTGTAATCCTAATATTTTAAGTGATATTTGTATTGTTTTTGATGAAATAAATTTAAACCTCATGGGTGCCATGCCAATAGTTACGCGGCAAGCAAGAACGAAGACAGCTGTCGTTATGCGCACTACAGGCTCGTACCCATTCATTATTTGTTTGATCACCTGGCAGGTAGAAAGCCCCACCGAAACGATCTGTCTTTTTGGGAATCTTATTTTTTACTTATAAATAACGCTCCATTAAAATTTCAAACTGCCTCAAAAACATTTTTTATAATTTTTTGCAAAATATTTTTGCACGCGTCTGGCAATGTTAAAACCCTGATTAAATTATCTGGCTTATTTTTTTTCGTATTCATTAAGTATTACACTGCAACATATATAAATTGCGTAGTGCCTCAAATATATTTTTTGGAAAAAAAAAAAATATTTTTAAAAATTTAGGGGTTGATTTAGCCCCGCTACTCACCAGCCAGGTCTGCAATTCCGAGTTGGAATATAGTAGGAGAGGTATCTGACAAGTTTTCAGCTTGCCTCAAATACCTACCCAAAAATTCGTGCCAGCTCTCGGACTATAAAGATAATAACAAGAGAAAAAAATGCTAGAAAAAAAAAGAAAAAAAAAAGAGCATTATTTTGTGTGTTATTGATTGCATGGGGCATCTGCTAGCTGATGCCGGCGACTTAGTAGGCGTGGAATTGTGTTTTGTTAACCTTTTCATAGGTTTCATTGTTTTTGTGCGGAATCTTATTGCGGTTTAAAACTAGAAGTAGCCTAAGTTTTACCTCGTAACATCAATTATATTACAGTGAAATCGGTCTAATCATTTCAGATATTAACCGAAACAAACAGATTGACAGAAAAATATAAAAAATGGTTTTCTTATGCATTTAGTTAGTGTAAAGCTGTTTATTTGGAAATACAGTTTTATTTATCTGTTTAACCGAAGAAAAATATTTTTATTTTATATATTGTTTTAGAATTAATTACATTTTCTGTTGTTAATATTAGTGTCCGACCGAAACTGGTTTTCCGGCCGAAACCGAAACCGAAACCGAACTTTCGGCCCCAGGTTCAGTTTCGGCCGAAACCGAAACCGAAACCGAAACTCACGTGTTCATATTGAAAAAAAAAAACAGCCAAGTGCGAGTCGGATGCCCGCAGAGAGAGTTCCGTTACAAAAATTGGGTACAAAAATTTCCGTTTGTTGTGTTGATGCTTTTTCTGATTTAAATAGGTATTTTTTGTTATAGCGGCAATATAACAGGGTGAGGTGGTGGTTGCATCTCTCGTTCTCTTGACATCGCCAACGCTTTCAACACCTTGCCCTGGAGATGCGTGGGAGGCGCTTATTTACCATGACATGCCTCGAAATTGAATTCGAATTGTCGAGGCCTATCTTTCCGAGAGGGCCTTATCCTACCAGAGCTGGCTAGGGCAGGGTCGTCGAGATGTGTCGTTCGGCGTTCCATAGGGATCGGTCTTAGGACCGCTTCTATGGAACATCGGTTACGATTGGGTGCTGCTTGGTCCGTTGCTCTAGAGGTGTTGGCGTAACGTGTTACGACGACACCCTTATTACAGCGCAAGGAGCAACGCACCGAGACGCAGCCCTAAAGGCCACCTGCGGGATCCAGCTTACATAAAGGGGGCGTCAGCATCGGCATCGAGCTCTCGATGACGTATCTGGGGCTCGTACTCGATAGCCGGTGGAACTTCGGATACCACTTCCGAAGTTTGGTCCTATAGCTGAGGGAGCCCAATATCAGGAGACCCAACGCTCCCTGCGGGAGACTGTACCTTGGGATCGTGCGGAGCATGGCCCTATATCCATATGGTCGGAGATCCTGATGGCCAGCAATGCGGCTAGAGTGCTTAGCCCGCAGAAGGCGACGGCTGTCAGGGTGATAAGGGGATATCGCACGATCTCAGTTGAGGCGGCATGTCTTCTAGCCGGGACCACTCTATGGGACTTGGAAGCGAGGAAGGAGGCGCTGGAGCGGGGCTATAGGCCTCTTCCTGTGAGCAGGTCGTGCTCGTGAAAAAGACGGCGGGCACGAATCGGGAGAGAACTCTCCCACTCGAATTCCAGTCTGCGGTGGAGCCCCATACACGGTGACAGGGCTGCTAACCGTCCTTACAGAAGCGGGCCTTAGATGATAGCGTGACGTGAGAGATTCATGCACATCATCAAGAAGCGGGATAATTAGAGATAATTTTGAAAAGCAATTAGTATGCTGACTCAATCACAAATTTAAATGTGAAAATTTTTTTTTGATCTCGTCGTCGTCGTCGTTGAAGGCGTCTGGTCCGGCAAACCAGAAGACGCGGGTTCAAATCCTGCTCGAGATCAAAAAATTTTTTCACATTTAAATTTGTGATTAAGCGGGATAATAACTGAATAACCCCCCAAAGACGCGGCCGCAGTATGCATCATTCCGAGAGCATACTCGGGGCTCCCAACCGTAGGCTGTTAGGTAGGATACGTGTGGTTTTTAGTCGGTAGGACTACTGTATAGTCAAAATTTTAGGCCTCCATCTGACCCGGTTCCGGACAGATTTAAGTCTCGTTTATAGGGTCCCGCTTTATACCCTCCGTGCGAGAGTTCGACTTACACTTGGCCGGTTATTTTTTCAATAGGTGCAGCAAGTTTCACCAAGTGCCATCAATCAACGGTATAAATCTTCTCAAGAGTTCATTTTAGAAATATCTCCACCTAAAGATGAGTTTCTTTCTTCTACGTGTGGAATTACTCATAGATGCTATTGCGAACTCCTACCGAATAGAACTACACGGTGCCCTGCTACTAGCTCTTGGCTGGTTTTGGATACATTCTAGAAGTATATAACTAAAACTGAACAACAATGAGTCAGACTAACGCACGTAGGGGTCCGTACAAGAAAAGCGGCAAAAAATCACGTTGTTGTATAGGAGACCCCCTTTAATATTATTAATTTGTTGCTATAGCGGCAACAGAAATCTGCACAATTTTTAACTATCACGGTTCACGGTGCATGAGTTACAGCCTCCCGACAGATAGACAGACGACCAACAAAGTCAACGAAAAAGACAACAAAGGGGTAGGGTTATGTAATGTCCTAGATCACCTTTTTAGGATTTCGTAAAAATTGTATTATTATAACTATTGATTGGAAGTCCTTTGTAAATCTGTAAGTCTTCGGTTAGTAACATATTAACTGGTTGGGCTGACCCCAACCACGTCACAAGCAGAGCCAGGCACTCAAAATTCGTGAACACGTGAGTTTCGGCCCGGCCGAAAGTTTCGGCCCATTTTGGCCGAAACCGAAACTGCGGCCGAAACTCGATTTTTTGGCCGAAACTGGCCGAAACCGAAACCGAAACCGAAACTTCGGTCGGTCACTAGTTAATATACTACATAAATTGAATTTGCTTTTGATTATACTTCTGGTTAATTGCGAATCTGGTGAGTTGAGAATCTGGTAAGTTGCGAATCTGGTGAATCGAGAATCTGGTGAACTGTTCCTGAGGGTCTCAAAATAGTGGGACCACGCAAAACACCGACATTTATTCGATATCCACCTCGCGATTCTCACGAAAGTGTGAAACGGCATTATGCCGGCTAAATAAGCGTGTAAAGCGACCTTAATGAATCCAGTTTTTAGTTCATTCACCAATGATCTCAGTTTATAGCCAGGCCAAATTAAAAAAGAAAAAACGCAAACGCACCGGATCGCAAAGCAGTGGGCGCTCGCCCTTAACGTAACCACGCCAATAACAATAAAAAAAACAACCACCGAACTTCATATTTCATTCATTTCATTCTTTCTTCTTACTTCAAATATTTTTTTGGAGTTGATTTGACGTTTGTGTGTACCAGTGTGTACGTTACGTACACGGATACAATTAAAAATTGATAATTTCGATGTTTCAAGTGCATTCTAATTACATACATAAATTGAAATGTAAAATTAAATACATTAATAATTAAAATCCTATGCGTGGATAAAAGAATAAGTTAGTGTACTGAGGTGAAACTGTAGTTGTTTGGTGAAAATTATATACGCAAAGGTACGTGCAATTATTTATTTTTTATTTAATTATATCCTATTTTGCTGACAAATTCAATACTTTTTCTTGATTTTCAACATTATTGGCGTTATATCAGTGAGTACGTTTTTAAATTTAAATATACTATTCTTGAAAAAAAATATGTAAAGAATTGCATAAATATCGTAAGTCATCGACATCGTCTTTACGTAGTTTGCAAAATTCATTTATTTTATTTTATTCGATTCAATTCACGCGATATTATTCGTATGGTTCGATATAATTTTGGCCGCTTAAAATTGAATTTATGCAGTGTTGTGTTTATTGTCATGTTTGTAGAGGTACCTAGTCGTCATTTTGAGATATTAAGTTTGAATTGTGAAACCCAAAGATAAACTAAAGTGATTTCATTGTCGCTACCATAAATCAGTTATGAAATAAGTGCTATTGTTGTATGTAATGATAAATGATGATAATGCATTGGGACTTCTCAATCACAATGGTCTGTTTATGATATAATTTTTTCTTGTATAAGGTACTGTCCTTATTTAATATCATACTACTACTACTTCTACTATCTTCACGCCAAATCCCTTGCGGGGTAGGCAGAAAGAACCGAGCGCCACACGGCACGGTCCATACACACCTCACTTGCTTCTTCAACTTTCATTTTTCTTTTCATGCATACACGTCGGTGCCTTCGGCTCTTGACACCACCTTCTGGTAACACATGATTAATTTGGTCATGGTAGGTGTGTCTTGGCCTTTCCTACATCCATCCACTTTCGTGTTGTATATCTGTTTTGCCATTCTTTTATCTCCCATTTGCTTCACATGCCCAAACCTTCGTAGCATAAATCAAATATCATAATTTTAATAATGCTTGCCCCATTTATATGCTGATCTCTACCGGAAATGGAGTCCTGTCAACCAGGTTTTTGCTGGTACTGTTGGCTAGGGTAACTGCTTATTATTGAGTAGGGTGTATCTAGTTTGCCACTTAAATTAAGTACTAATACTTATTTCATAATCATGTGTTTGATTGGTGAGGGCTGATAGACTTTTCCTTCTTTCTTCATATGAGATCTTTGAATATATTTATTAGGAACTTTGTGACACCTGTTCTTTCTGCAAAAATAATTTTTGTTTATAGTTTTCTCAAAATTTCCATGGCTCTACTGAGGAAGCCAAAATGCAACAGACTGAGAAACTCCTCAAGAAACTCAAGTCTGTCAAATTTTATAAGGAGTTGATGAAAGAGCCTCACAATGTTCATTCCTAGATCAATTTTGATGGATGGTGGAAAAATGGTTGTTCAAATAATATCACAATTTCACTTTGGCAGATACAACAAGAAAGCCGTGAGATTGTTTTACCAGACTGCCCCGCTCTAACACGTTTATTGTGAAAGTGAAAGTTCAATCCGATTGAAGTTGTCATTTTTGTTTTATTTTAAACTTTGAACAGATGACCCACGTGACCTGGTGATGTAGTTTAATGTAACAGAGTCACAGACTACAGACAATGTCTCGCCATAAGCCCCTCTGCACTCTATTTTATAGAGAGGGTCTAAAAGAGGTCTTTATTGTCTCGAGCTGAGCAGACTCTCTCACTAAGTCTAAGGAGTATTAACGTTATCCATATTACAGTCTTTGGTCTCTTGTCTTTCGGTAGTGATTCAATGTCACTCCCAAACAATAAGACATTACCTACTTGAATGAAACATCTTTACTCTCAGTTTGGCGGACTTGCCTGTTATTTATAGCTTGATTATACATGAGCAAAGGGTAGCCACCCTTAACCTAAATTTGGATTTCAAACCCCAGAGGTTACGGTATGGAGACGGTGTTCCCTTCTGTACTACACTATGAATCCGGAACCGCACAATTGAATCTTTAAAATGCTAAGAATTAGATTTAGACTCGCAACATCTTATCATACTTTATGGTGCCATTAAAAAAGTAATGAAATCTACATTATATTGTAAAACAAACAAGTCATATTCATAATATAATACAGGCACTGCTATAACAAAGTCTATAAAACCTTGTCTTGTGTTAGAATAATGCATATATTAATGCAGTTATTACAATAAAAGTATTGTATATTGTACACTCCCCATTATAATGTTTTAACCATTGTTTGTATACATTATACTATTGTTTAGTAAGTATAGGATATAAAACATAACTTGATTAGAATGATAGTGTAGTAAAATAAAAAATATTACATAAATCAATAGCATTATGTTTTTATGGTTGAACCGCAGAGTGAGAATATTGAGAGAGTCACACTTAAATAACAACTTTATTTCAATGGACGCAAAGTCTAGTTTTGTTTAATTTAATACAACTGTTTCTAATCAAGTTGTTTTATATTATAGACTTTAGTAATCTAGCTCATAAATACTACACAAATGTTTCATCACTACCTTTTAAATTATAATAGTAATAACTGAATAGTAATTGTTGGCTATTTATTTGATACTAGAGGACGTCACGCGGTTTTACCCGTGTAGTTCCCGTTTGTGTCGGAATACGGTAATAAAATATAGCCTACGTTCACAGCAAAGAGTCTGGCTTTCCAACAGTGAAAGAATTTTGCAAATCTGTCCAGTAGTTCCGGAGCCTATTCATTACAAACAAACAAACAAAAAAACAAATCTTTTCTCTTTATAATATTAGTATAGACTAGAGGCCGTCACGCGGTTTCACCCGTGTAGTTCCCGTTCGTGTGGGAATACGGCGGTAAAATATGGTCTATGTCAACTGGGGATAGTGTAGCTTCTTAAGAAATTTTCAATTAGGCCCAGTTTCGGTTTGGAGCCTATTTGGTGCAAATAAAGAAACCAACAATCAAATTTTTCCTATCTTACTTCTTACTAATATTATAAATGCGAAAGTTTGTGATTGTGGATGTTTGTTACTCTTTCACGCTCTAACAACTGAACGTATCTGGCTGAAATTCGGTACAGGAATAGATATAGGTCTGGAATAACACATAGGCTACTTTTTATCCCGGGAATAAGTTCCCTCGGGAAGCGGGAACGGAAATAAATTTTATGCGGGCGAAGCTGCGGGCATCAGCTAGTTTATAATATTAGTAGAGTAGAGAGTTAGAGACTAGCAGCCGTCACGGCGTTTCACCCGCGTAGTTCCCGTTGCCGTGGGAATACGGAAGTAAAAATAAATAGCCTCGGTCTGTCATCTGAGGATAGTGTAGTACTCTTTATACTGTGGTGTAGGTTCCCAACAGTGAAAGAATTTTTAAAATCGGTTCAGTAGTTTCGAAGCTTTTTCAATGCAAACAAACAATCAAATCTTTCCTCTTTGTAATATTCGTTTAGAAGTAATGCCAGTCACTTAACGTCATTTGGCCCAAATGGATGGTATGTATGCGTCACCTGACGTCGCGTCGCCCATGTCAATGGACTCCAACAGTGCAGATTAGAGGCGCGCTCTTATTTATATAATCTTAGACTGAATGATAATAAAACTAAATGCATAAAATTTACCTTGCCTAAGGTAACACAGTCAGAAACCAATGTTCGTAGATGCAGTCGCATTCGATCCCCCGGAGAGAACGCCACGATTTATATAGTGCTCCACAGTTAAAAAATCGAAAAAGTGGGTTTTTCTTACCTGATCTTGACGATCTATACACCATTGGAAGCGTCTCGCCGCTGCGCATACGTTGGTAAATCGTGTGCCAGCCGCACGATATCGCCCGAGAAGTTTTTAGTGAAAAACTGTGAAAAAGGAGGTTAATTGTGAAAAAGTGGCAGTTAAAAATCGCAATAAAACTGTGAAAAGTGAAAAATCCAAAGTGAAAAAAGTGTCACCATATAGGGCTCGGCTGCCCGCACCAGCTGACGGTTTTTGTTTTTCGGAAAACCAAGCGGTTTTTCCGGAAAAGCTAAAAAACCACAATCTCCACGTGGGCGTGGCAACCACGAGGTCATCGAAGGAGAGGTCCGACAAACACCAGATTCGGCCAGCTGGAAGAGGGTACCTGAAACAACACAACAAAAGAAAAATCCGATTTTTAAGTACTGTAGTTATTAGTTATTTTCTATTAGAACATTGAAACTTTGACACCGCATAACAGTTGAACGAGGCAACTTTAAGGAAAACTTGAACTGCTATCTTTTGCGCGCTCATTAGAAGAGTAGATAGACAAAGAAAGAAAAATTTTTGGACATTTTTTGGCGCCACGATAATTAAAAAACAAAACTTTTTGAACTTTTAAAATTTTTCATGACTTAAAATTGAAAATAAAATTATTTGTAAATTGTATATTGTAGAGCATTATTTTATGTATTTTTTGGCATTTTCAAATTAATTTTAGGTATTCGGGTTCCGGAGCTATTGAATTTAATGTGTTTTTTGCTTATAAATATAAAAATATAAATAAAATAATAAAACTGAAGGTGGGGTTGGCCTAAGATAGCATAAATTAGTATTAAAAAGCCAAAACTAGGCCTTCCTAGCGCTTAAAACAAAAATTTAGAAAATTTCGGCCATTTTGTTTTTTATTTTTAAAATTTTAAAATTGCAATAGCTCCCGAACTATTGGGCCTAGAGCCGCGGGGTTTCGAGTGTTGGGTAGCCCGGGGGACAGACTTTCGCCTTTCATAGGTCTGGGGGAGATTGGGGTGAATTTTTTATTTTCGCTCCAGACCCCTCCAGGAAGGTACCCGGAGAGGCGCCTAGGCCGCCAAAGAAAGTCTGACGTTCGTGGTACAATTGGCTGCCGAGTAACAGCTGTTTAAACTTTGGTTTTGACAGCTCGGCGGCCATTTTGTTTTTCTTCGAGCGTCGATTACTCCGCAACCCGCGGCTCTAGAAACCCGAAATTTTGGTTACGGCCTCGGGGGGTTGTCGTCTACCTCTATCCTGAATTTCAGGCAAATCGGAGTCACAAAATTTGGGGTTGCTGAAAACTCATCAGGGCGGTAGAGGGGGTTGGGCCGACCTAGGCAAACCCAAACTTGACTGCTCTGCGACGTCTGGAACCGGAGTTACAGGCGATCAAAGTTCAAGTTTGACAGCTCGGCCGCCATTTTGGAAAACTTTGATCGCCTGTAAAATTGGAACGGGGCGCCGTAGAGGGGTCTGGTTTTCTTTGGGGGGCTCAGCAACCACTACTCCACCCGGCTGGGGGGGTTTGGGGGGGATAGGAACAAAAAAATTTTTTGGTTTTCAAAAAGGTCACCAGAGGGTGGGTCTCGTCGCGCACATCACGATAGACCCAAACACGAGCGGGATCGGACCAGTGGTTCCGGAGATACGAGGATTTTTGGAAATTCGAAAAATTTTAGAAAAGTTTCTAAAAAAATTTGAAACCTCGTAGCTCCGGAGCCCCTTGGGCTAGGACAGCCGTGTTTGGGGTTGTTGGGTTGGGCTCGACGAGGGCTACCAGCTGGGCCACTCTACTCGACTCTAGATAGAGCGGGTAGAGTTTTGGGTTTTAAAAAATTCTTCTTTTTGGCAAATTCGTGGGTTTTCAGACAGATTAAGCCTGGGAGGACTCCGAGGGAGGTAGAGGGACTACTTAAATATAATTAGGTTAAGACAATTTGGGATTTTTTTTTTGTCCAAACATCATAGTATTTAAGTTAAGTTAAGTTTTTGTATATAAGACAAGGCTCTTTTGGCCATACTTAGATTTAAGACGTAGCTGGGCTACAGTTCCCATAGCTTTAAGACGCTAGCCCTATTGGCAGCTTAATATAATAAAATTTACCCATCTGTCTAGGCTTGATACATACTCTGCCACTACTTATTACAAAATTCAACAGCGTGGATACAAACTGAGGAGGGGACCACTTTTAGTCATCGGGTTCAGTGGTGGTTGCATACGTACATTACTCCACACACATAAATACACACAAACCTAGGTCCGCACACATCAGTCACACTCACAGAAACACACAATCCAGATACACGTCCACACTCACGCACACACTACTCGACCCGGAACTGTCGATCCGCCGAACATTGTACCACGAAGAGTGTGAAAGGGTAAATTTCCTTTCTCCTTTTAAATTGAGCCGAGATATATTATTAAATTAAAAAAATAATTAAAAAGTCTTTATATTTATATTTATCAAATACTTATAATTTAGTAAAACGATTTTACTAAACGAAATTTGATTTTACAAGGTTTGACGAACATCTCTACCAAATACAAAAATGTTCGGGCATAGAACGCCAGCGAAAAAATCAAGCTCCTCTTCCTCACGATCTCCCAATGTCACGCAAAACTCCTCAGCAGAAAGGCGGCCTTTGGGGCCAGTTAGACGCAGCGTAGATGCCCTGGAGTCCCGCGAGGCAGCCCAGCCTAAGCAACTGCCGCTGTCTCAAAGGCCCAGGGAGGAGCCAACGGTCCGGACGCAATTGTACTCAATGACATCCCAGAACAAATATAATAAAGCAACAGAATGCATCAAAATTATAAAGGAGCAAGTGGGAGTGACAATCGCAAAAAATTTAAAACGAGAAGTAAAACTCGAAATAGAGGATAGAGCAAACTTACTTTTAAAAATTATTAAGGAATACGAAGAGGAAAGGAAAAATAGCGGAAAAAATGAGGCAAGATTGAATGAAAGTAAGAATGAGAGTAAGAGTGAGAGTGCGACAGGCTCCAATGAGGAGATTTTAAGAAAGATAGAAAAGAATGAAAGGATCCTGAATGAAAACAATAAGATAATGAAAGAATTGAAAAAGAAGATTGAAAAACAAGATGAAAGAGAGAGTGTGAAAGAAAGTTTAATGAAAGCAAATAGTAATATTATGTCAGAAGTGAAAGAAAAGCTAGTGCAGCAGGATGAGAGAGAGAAAGAGCGAGAGAAGAGAGGAGCAACCACGTACGCCGGAGCGACGGGAGGCCATAGGGGCCAGCAATTTCCTGAGCCGGCGGCGCTGCACTCTGTGGTCGTAACCTCAGAGAATGACAAGGACACTGGAGAGCAAGTGATGGAACGTTTGAGGAAGATCGCGAATGAAGATGAAGGATGGGTGAAGGTTGAAAGGGTAAGAAAGGCGAAGGATAGAAGGGTAATTATAGGTTACAAGACGAAGGATGAAAGGGAGAGGGCACAGCAGAGGCTCGGTGGGAAAGGCCTCTGCGTCGAGGAGATTAAAAACAGGGACCCGTTGCTCGTCCTGTACGGCGTCCTTAAGGTCCACAAGGACGAAGTCCTGCTCGAAAAGATCAGGGCACGAAACCGTGAGGTTTTCAGTGGCCTGATTACAGAGCAGGACAGGATGGCCGTACTGTACCGGAGGACGGCACGAAACCCACACACATGTCACGTGGTTCTCAGGGTCTCCCCTGCAGTCTGGTCCCGTGCCCTGGACGCCGGGAGACTGCATGTTGATCTGCAGCCCGTCAGGGTTGCAGATCAAACACCTTTAATGCAGTGCTCCCTGTGCCTAGGGTACGGACATAGCAGACGGTTCTGCAAGATGGCAGAGCCCACCTGCAGTCATTGCGGTGGGACCCACTTAAGGGCAGGGTGCCCTGAGTATGCCGTCGGAGCACAACCGTCATGCTGTAACTGCAGAAGGGAGAGGCTGGGAAACACGAGGCACAGCGCACTCGACGACACGTGCCCCGTGAGAGGTAAATGGGATAAAATAGCGAGGGCGTCCATCCAGTACTGCTGAGGGCACCCCGGTTAATAGGCCCCCATACAGGTTTTTGCAGGCAAACCTCCAGAAGAAGACGCAGGCCACAAAAGACCTCATGATTGAGGCCACGAGACTCAAAGCTGCGGTTGCTCTGGTGCAGGAGCCTTACGTGGGCTCGATGAGGGGAATGGGAGCGTAGCAGGGCGCCAGGGTCTTCCAGAACACTGGGCAAGGGGAGGGGACTGTTAAGGCGGCCATCGTCGTGTTTGACGCGACGCTGGACGTCTTGCAGTACCCGCAACTCACCACAGACCATGTGTGTGTGGTGGGGATCCGGACCAGTGCCTGGGAGATCACCCTGGTGTCCTATTACTGCGAACCGAGGGCACCCCTGGAGCCCTGCCTGGAGCAACTGCTGAAGGTGAAGCACGAGCTCGGAGGCCGGCGCCTTCTTCTTGGAGGAGACGCCAATGCAAAAAGTACCTGGTGGGGGCATCAGTTTCAAGATGAGAGGGGAGGGTTACTGATGGACGTCCTCGAACAGATGGACCTCCATGTTCTGAATAGTGGAAGTATTCCAACTTTCGACACGTATAGGGGTGGAAGGAGGTTCCACAGCTACATAGACGTAACATCTTGCACGGGAGACATGCTCCCCCTGACCGACGGCTGGAGGGTTGACACAGGGCTAGTCAACTCCGACCACAACTGCATAGTGTTTAATATTAACCTAGAGAGGGCCAGTGGTACGCAAATACAGCGTACCACTAGGCTCTACAATACTAAAAAAGCTGATTGGGATGGTTTTAAGACGAAGCTGGCGCAGGAGTTCTCTCTGCGGGGCCTGGGTGCTCGGCAGCTCGCAAGTATAGAAGATCTGGAAAGCGCAGCTGTCGAGTACTCGGACTCAGTAGGGGGGGCCTGTGGGGGAACCATCCCAAAAAAGCGTAACCAACAGAAAATCACTGTGCCGTGGTGGTCGGAGAGGCTCGCCACCCTGAAAAGGGAAGTCAACACCAAAAGGCGTCGGATCAGGAACGCAGCGCCGGATCGCCGGCAACTAGTAGTTGTGGAATACCTAGAATGCAAGGAGATGTATGAAACAGAAGTAAAAAAGGCACAGGTCGAAAGTTGGAAGAATTTCTGTGGAAAGCAGGACAGGGAGGGCATCTGGGAGGGGATATACAGGGTAATCGGGAGGGCCACAGTGAGGGAAGAAGATCGACTGCTAACCCACAACGGGACCTTTCTGGACGCTAGGGGCTCAGCACAACTCCTCGCTCGAACCTTCTACCCGGAGGATCGAGTCGAGGAGGACACTGAGGCGCATCGACAGATACGCGAAACCGCCGTAAAAGACATAGATGGTCATTATGATGATGACCCACCTTTTACGGTGGGCGAACTGATCGATGCGCTTCAGAAATTTAACCCGAAAAAAGCGCCGGGAGTGGAAGGCTTTACAGCCGACATCTGCTCCCGAGCCATCGAGACTGATCCGTCACTCTTCTTGAAGCTGCTGAATCACTGCCTCCATCACGGCTACTTTCCTAAGATATGGAAGGAGGCCGTGGTGGTGGTGCTGAAGAAGCCAGGCAAGGACTCGTACACCGTTCCCAAATCGTACAGGCCTATAGGCCTGTTACCGGTTTTGGGAAAGGTGTACGAGAGGATGGTGATTACTCGACTCAAGTACCACCTATTGCCGCGTATGAGCACTCGCCAGTACGGCTTTATGCCCCAGAAAAGCACCGAAGACGCCCTCTATGACCTAATGGGACGCATAGTGGCTAAACTCCGTCAAAAGAGGATAGTTACTATGGTGTCCTTGGACATAGAGGGGGCCTTCGATAGCGCCTGGTGGCCGGCCATAAAAGTACGGCTGGCGGAGGAAAAGTGCCCGGCAAACTTGAGGCGAGTAATCAGCAGCTACCTTAGCGAGAGGAGAGTGAGGGTTCGGTACGCCGGTGAGGAGCATAGTCGCTCCACCGACAAAGGGTGCGTCCAGGGGTCGATCGGGGGTCCCTTGCTGTGGAATTTGCTTTTAGACCCACTTTTGAAAGGACTCGAGCGGATGGGAGTGTATGTGCAGGCGTTTGCGGACGACGTGGTGCTTGTGTTCGACGGAGACTCAGCTCTGGAAATCGAGGGACACGCCAATGCCTCTCTCGAACATGTGCGGGAGTGGGGCATCGGAAACAAGCTGAAATTCGCACCGCACAAAACCAGTGCGATGGTAATCACGCGGAGGCTAAAGTACGATGTCCCACGCCTTAGCATGGGCGGGATAGACATTGGAATGTCCAATGAAATAAAAATCCTAGGGCTGACCATTGACAGGGGTCTCACTTTTAAAACACACATCTCAAACGTATGCAGAAAGGCGATCGGCATCTACCGGAAGCTGGCGCGGATGGCCCGGATCAGCTGGGGGCTTCACCCCGAGGTGATCCGGACGATCTACGTCGCGGCCGTGGAGCCGACGATACTGTACGCCGCCAGTGCTTGGCACGTATCGGCAAAAAAGCTTGGAGTCCAAAAGCAGCTGAACGTGGTACAGCGCGGTTTCGCCCAAAAGCTGTGTAAGGCATACCGTACTGTCTCCTTGAACTCGGCGCTGGTCCTGGCTGGTCTGCTCCCTCTGGACCTCAGACTTCATGAGGTGGCCTCGTTGTACGAGGCCAAGAGAGGAGTGGGCCAGTCATGGCTGGGAGACAGGGAGGTCGAGCGAATGTCTCCAGCGATTGAGGCTCCTCACCCCGCGGAGCATCCGCCACTGGGGTTCACAAGTCTGGTAGACGAGGGGCAGCTGGAGGATGCGAATCGTTTTGAGATTCGCATCTTCACGGACGGGAGCAAGATTGAGGGCCGTGTCGGTGCCGCGCTATCATTTTGGGATAGCCGGGCCGAAATTAAGGCCCTCAAACTTGCTCTGTCGCCCCATTGCACCGTCTATCAGGCCGAGCTCCTGGCGCTATGCAAAGCGGCCAGTGAGGCCCTCAGGCGTGGCGCGGCCACGTTCGGCATCTTCAGTGATAGCAGAGCCGCTCTCCTGACGGTCATCAACCGTCACGCTCTTCACCCCCTGGCGGTTGAAGCCAGAGCCGCCATTCGAAAAGGCATGGCCCAGGGTAAGGAAATCTCCTTATTCTGGGTCAAGGCTCACGCGGGGTTGGAGGGCAATGAGCGAGCTGACCAGCTCGCCAAGGAGGCGGCTCTGAGGCTGAAGAGAGCACCGGACTACGGACTGTGCCCTGTTTCATTCGTGAAGCGTGCCCTCAGGCAGGACACGCTTGACGAGTGGAATAAGAGGTACAGTGAGGGCGAGCAGGCCTCCGTCACCAAGCTTTTCTTCCCATGCGCAGTGGAGGCATACAGTGTCGTCCGGAAGATGACGATCGCCGGCACCACAACCCAGTTGCTGACGGGGCATGGTGGGTTCTCCAAATACTTGACCCGTTTCAAGTGTAAGGAGGACCCATCGTGCGCCTGTGAGCCCGGGGTCGACGAAGATGTGGTCCACCTGCTCGTAGACTGCCCCGTCCATTCTCCCGAGAGAGTGGATCTGGAGGCTATTACAGGTCTTAAGGTTGAAACCCAAAACTTCCCTATATTTATGTTTAGGTATAGGGAACGGTTCCTTAAATATGCAGGAAAGATAATAAAAACTGTAAATATGAGGAATAAGTAGTGGGCAAAGTTCTGTTCCGCAATATGTTTGCATATTTGTTTGAGAACAAAACAAGGTGACGAAATTGTAAATAGCAGGATGAAGGGCCGTTCTCTGTGTACTTACGGAAGATAATATGCATATATAGACAAATAAAACTGGGAAGATGTTACCCATTATTATGTATGAAAATACTGTATAGTACTAAATTTTTTATTAACATTTAAGAAATATAGAGTTAAATACCAATTTTTCGGTTTAATCAAATATATTAAGAAAAAATTGTACGTAAGGTTAAGATATAATATATAAGCAGTCTTGTAAAAACTACAGTTTAATTACATTATAGAAATCTGTAATAAATACGAGAACATGTCTTTACTTATAAGGGAACAGGTTTTAAGAGAACTAATACTTTGTACATGTGTAAAATATGTTATAAATGATACAATAAATAAATAAACAAAAACATCATACCACCACCCCCACCCAACGTATGATACCCCACATCCCCAGAATGAAAGGCCATCGTGAAAGTGCGAGAGGCATAAAAGCGTGACGAGTATGGTACTAGAGGAATAAGAATGAAAGACGATAGTTTTAAGGTTTAGATAGTTTAGATTAAAGAATGAAAGGTCGGGAAAGCGTGAAAGTGCGAGAGGCATAAAAGCGAGAACTGGAATGATAAAGAGAATATGGGTGAAAGAGGATTAGTTTAGATAGGTTCGAGATGGGGGGGGCCTGGGGGCACTACCCATAATGGATGTTGACAAGGCCGGCGACGCAGTAGATCGGTGTGGATGGGTCCACGAGAGTGCGCCCAAACACACCGGTACTGCAGTTAGCCGAGGCAAATTAGTATGCAAGACGTGGGCTTAGGCGTCCCCACCCCCGGCATCTCTTGAAGTAGGTAAAGAAGCCCTGCGGGGCTAGACTCTTCAAATTAGTAAGTTAGTAAGCTAGTACGAACACTGTTAAGCTAGGCTCTGCCCACGGTAGAGATGAGAGAACAAAAAAAAAAAAAAAAAAAAAAAAAAAAAAAAAACGGTCGATGCTGGTTTACAATGAAGTCCACATATAGTTAAACTAGCAAATAGATTAAGTTCAGCAGCATTTGCTGTACAAAAGATAAGGCATTTGACGGATGTAGATACGGCTAGAATAGTCTATTTCAGTTACTTTCATAGCATAATGTCTTACGGTATTCTACTGTGGGACAATGCTGCAGATATAGATAAGATTTTTATTTTACAAAAGCGGGCCATAAGAGCTATATATATACAGGGTGAATTTTTGAAAAGGGATTGGATGGCCATATCCGAAACTATAAGGAATAGCGAAAAATGCTGAAAGGAGTCACGAGCCCCATTTTGATGAAACTTTTAACCTCATCATTAGATTTTTGAAAAACCCATAATCCTAGCTGGGAATCGAACATGTTGATTTTGAAAAAAAACACACCCTTTATTATTGCACCATACGATAGAGTCGCTGTTAAGGATCAAATTTTGCAAACTAATGATATACGCCAAATTTAAGGAACATTTGGAATTTTGGTAGAATGCATATTTCATGTACCTAAATTTTGTATCATAATTTGTTTCGTTCGAAATCCCAGAAAAGATCGTAACTATTCCGTGTTTTAAATTATGCTCAGAATGATTTTTTAGAGAATATTCTCAACGGAATCAATAATATTTAAATATTGAATGCAGCACGATCCTTGAGGTTTCGAATCTAGCTATGTATTGCAAAGGGTTTGAACAATTAATCAGTTAACGTAAGAAAAATAAAATGTATTTTGTTAAAGATGAGCTATTTCCTGTAGTTTGCCGTATATCATTACTTCCCAGAATATGATCCTTAATAGCAACACTATCGTATGGTGTAATAATAAAGGGTGTGTTTTTTTTTTCAAAATCAATGGATTCGATTCCCAGCTAGGATTATTGGTTTTTCAAAAATCTAATGATGAGGTTTTAAGTTTCATCAAAATCGGGCTCGTGACTCCTTTGAGCATTTTTCGCTATTCCTTATAGTTTCGGATTTGGCCATCCAATCCCTTTTGAAAAATTCATCCTGTATAGATTAGGTCCAAGGGTCTCTCTGCGCGAAAAATTCAAAGAGGTTAAAATTCTTACAGTAGCATCACAATACATTTTTGAGAATCTTATGTACGTACAAAGAAATTTACATAGTTTCGCCAAGTGATAGACACAATGTCAACACTAGAAATAAAAGTAAACTTGCTGTTTATCATAGCAGATTGCACAAAATCAGCAATTCTTTCATGGGTAATAAAGGTTCAATACTTAGGGTAGATAGGTCATAATATAATAGTTATTTTTTACTTTTTACAGGTTTTTTATTGTTGTTTTTTTGTGAGTCGGGGGTTTTTTAAATTTTTAATTTAATTTTTTATTTCATGCTTTTTATAGGGGTTTTAATATCAACATACGTATAGTCTATCAACAATTATTCAGAGTTAATGCGAATTGCGCGGAGTGTCGTTACAGAATTAGAAATACATTCCACTCCTCATATCTTTCGAATGGCTAAACCGATTTTCATAAAACTTACAGTATCGTGATGTATAAGTTATAACCTTTCATTTGATACCCAACACGGGTATATTTGAACACCTTCAATTTTTCATCCCCACTTTCACCCCTCATATCTTTGAAATGGCTTAACCGATTTTTATAAAACATAGCTAAGAACACTCTCCCCTAACCCATCTTTCAAACAAAAGAAACAGAATCAAAATCGGTTCATCCGTTTGGGCGCTACGATGCCACAGACAGACTTACACACACACACACACACACCCACACCTCCCACTCACAACCCCGTCCGGGTTTCCGTCGGGGGTTAAAAAGAATAACCCGCTGAGTTTCTTGCCAGTTCTTCTCAGGTGGGTCGCGTTGTGAACTGGTGGTAGATTTTGATTTATATTCTGGACGTTTTACAAGAGCATCTGTATATGCCTATGTGAAATAAATTTCTTTTTCTTTCTTTCTTTCTTTCTTATGTTATTGTCCGATAGGGGCTTTCTTCCACGCATGCTTCGTAATGATCCACGTATTTGGTTTTTTAAAACGGGTCTCAGAAGGTTTTTGCATGGTTGGTAGCGCGAGTGCAGGAGTGGTGGTCTTGCAAACATCGATTGATGATAGTTACCACTTCCAATCGGATGGGTTGTAGCCACCAAAGTCATCATGCTTGTGGTCCACTTTGGTGGTATAAATAATAACCTTCTATGCAGTCGGGCCACGATTTACTCTCATACGCGTTCTCAAGCGACTTTTTGCATTCACGCGTCGCATCAAAATACCCTTTTTTTACGTGATGGAATATCCTACATGGGTGCTATGCTGGACTCCTACCGACTATAAAATCTCACGTATCCTGTCTAACAGCCTTACGGTTGGGAGCCCCGGGTAAGGCCTCAAATCAAAAGTCAAATCAGCCCTTGGCAGTCCACGGCTGGACGTACTTAGGCCTCTCCTAACTTACGCCACAACACACGATGCGGAAGGCGAGGCACCGCCTTCCGCATCCAGTCCCAGCGCGCGATATTTTCTAGGAATAATTATTATAATTAGGAATAGCCAAATATGTCACAGCCAATTAGCGAAGTCGGCAACTTTAATATCATTAACCATGTCTGACTTAAGTTATACGCGTATTCTCTTGCAGAATTAAATTCATTAACTTAGGTAGGTAGGTATGCCTAATTGTATTTAAACACGAAATTATTTCATTATCTGTGGAATTAGCCTGCATGTCATTGAACTTTTAATTTAATACGAATCCTAAATACTTGTTTAAGTAAAGAACATATATTATCTTCTAAACGACGTTTTGTCTTGCATGACTTGGTACTGATATCCATTCGAGATGTCAACGACATGTGTCTATGTCATCATCGATGAGCCTCGTGAGGTTCTTTGACCGTAATGCATCCAGTCTTCTATAAAAATCCTCCGATTTATTTGAGATTACAGCCTAAACCGGTAGTCAATCTAAGCCTGTCATGGGTATCAATACGGCAAAAGGCTCACCTCCTATAAATTGGAAATAGGCATTTAGTATGCCTTTGCCTTCCCCTTCGGAGATAAATGCCATTCTATAATATTCGTATGTTCCTCGATAATTTGCGAATCTTGAGATCACGATTATGCTCTTACTTTGAACGCAGTTAAGTACTGCGTGGCGTGAAATACGGCTTGTATCTTTAGGATGTTTCTGCGAAGTAGGTACTTGCTGGATGCTCTTGATGCATTACAACCATTACAGGTCAGGTAAATGGCGTTTGTATTATAGACCACGCCTTTCATTCCCGAAGGGGTAGGCAGAAGCACATTATATGCCAACATTTCACCTTTTACATGTTTGTCCCACGTAACGTGCGTGGTGCGCCGTATTGCCATGTTGATATGGACAGGCGCCTGAAATACCTGAAGTCACCACAAACCTAGAGAAGATGGAGCTAGGAACTAGCAATATGTCGAGCTTTTCATAAAAGAGCTTTCTCATTCAGAATTCAGGGAATTATAAACAATATATAGTATTGTTGTTGAATGAAATTTTCTCTCCATCAAAATGTACAAAGGCATTCCTACGCAGACGTTTATTAAGCTTTACCTACAATGCAAAACCCACGTCACAATATCCCACGTCATAATAGTCCAGTCATTATATACATTTGGAAATGCAAATGAACCGAGAAAGCCAAATTTTGGATATTACGTGTGGAGGGTTTAGAAAAGCTTAAGTTCAAATTGTCGACCAAAATAACCTGGTGGGTTTTCCGCCATCTTGAAAAAAGGGTTATATTCAGTTTTTTCATCATAATTCGGTTCCCCGTTGAGATACGAAAATTTTAATAAAAGTTTTTTGTTGCTCTTTGTACGATCTACAATTAAGGTCTACACATTTTTCACGTATCGATCACCGTTATCGAAATATCGATCCAAAAAGCCGCAATTTGGGTGAGAAAAAATTGTTATTTTACAAATACCGAAATAAAAGTAGAGCAGGCTTATGAGGTTGCTGATACCCTCATTGTAACCACAGCAATTAGAGAAGCATCGTTTCATGACTCTGTGGAAATCGTCGGCGAAGATATCGATCTTTTCGTTTTAATTTCTGGACTTGCACAGGACAAAAAAAATATTTTTTTTCGCAAACCAGCTAAAGGCAAAACACCGGCAAAACTATACTCTCCGAATAGTTTCAAGCATGATAAGTCTGTTCTGGAGAACATTCTTTTCATCCATGCTTTCAGCGGTTGTGACACCACGTCGTCTTTTTATAATATTGGAAAATCGAAATTCATCAGCACTCTCGAGAAGAACCCGAACCTCCGGTCATCGGTAGAACTATTCAAGCAAGAAAAGGTCGATCCGGAGATGCTAGCTTGCGCGGGAAAACTATTTCTTATCGCTCTGTATGGTGGTCGTAAAGAGGATACAACGATGGATAGTTTGCGATTCCACCGCTTTGCAAAATCAATGACGACAAATAAGACGAATAATCTTTCACTACTCCCACCAACGGAAAGCGCAGTCCGCCAACACGTTTTCCGGACATATCTACAGGTACAAACGTGGCTCGGAATTTTCAAAGATCCTCAGAAATGGGGTTGGCGACAGACGAATTACGGGCTTGAACCAATTTGCACCACAGCCGCACCCGCTCCACCTGAACTTTTTAAACTCATTTCGTGCAAATGTAAAGGAAAGTGTGGGGCTGCTTGTGGGTGCAGGAAAGCAGGAATTAGTTGCTCCGTTATTTGCCTGCACTGTAGTGGACAGACATGCAACAATGTCGCCAGAGTCGAGATTTTATTCAACGACGATCACGATGATGATGATTATGTTTTTTCAACCATCCCAGCATCATTTACTGCGATTCAAGAGTTTTCACAACTCGAAGAGTCTACCGAGGAAGAACTTCTACAGCCAGGACCATCCAAACGGCGAAAAACATGTGAAAAAAATTACCACCTGTAATTATTGTTTTTTGCTGCATAAAAATTATTTGATCAATAATTTTCATGTGTTTGATTTATAATTTGGCTGGTTTATTAATTTATTTTGTATTGCAATAATTGCTTGAACAACCATTCATCCATTTTGACGTATGGATACAACCGTGCGAGCGGCTAAATCAAAACCGGGCACAGTCTTACTGACTTTGCGCCGCACTAGACGTCGTAATTCTTATCGAAAATAAAAAATAAAAAAACGAATTGGTAGGTATGAACACGCTCACCAATTTTCATTATTGACATTTTTCGATATCTTTCACGAGAAAGAAGGAAATAGCTAAAAACAATTTTTTCTCCCCAAATTTATGGCTTTTTGGATCGATATTTCGATAACGGTGATCGATACGTGAAAAATATGTAGACCTTAATTGTAGATCGTACAAAGAGCAACAAAAAACTTTTTTTAAAATTTTCGTATCTCAACGGGGAACCGAATTATGATGAAAAAACTGAATATAACCCTTTTTTCAAGATGGCGGAAAACCCACCAGGTTATTTTGGTCGACAATTTGAACTTAAGCTTTTCTAGCCTCTCCCCACGTAATATCCAAAATTTGGCTTTCTCGGTTCATTTGCATTTCTAACCCGATTTTTTCGACGTAATGACTGGACTATAAAGGGAACAATAGTTCTAGGTAAGTAGGTACTAACGAAATCGCGGGCAATACCGCGATTTCGTTTGCATGGAAATGTGATAAGTATCATGGAAATTTGAATTGCAATCTATCCCTCCGCTCAATCCCGCCGGTGGCGTGGTCACGCCGTCGTATCCATAGGCGGTGCCCACGCCCTTGGCGGGAACGGCGGCTGCACGCCGGACGTCACACAATATATCCTTATTTCTTTTACAGGAGTCGTACTACATAAATACTTACTGTTTCATCATGCTGGATAACTGACGAAAATAACTACACTAAATCCGAGAACACCCCATGTGTAATGGATTTATGATATTTGGCCGAAAATTAGGATGGGGAAAATGAAGGAGTACTCTCAGATTTTACCATGTAATTCAAAATAAAAAGCAGTTTTCTAACATAAATTATTTTATTTACAAAATATACACATCAACAATTCACTTTCACCAAAAAAATAATAATCTGTAGATATAAAATCTCTGAAAATAAAATAAAATATTACTGCCTATTTATTTGTTTATTTTGGGGATATCGAGGCTATGTAATCTTAAATTATTAAAAAAAAACCCCTTCCATTTTTATTATTGATTTTCACATAAATTATTCATATGTTAAATGTTAAATGGTATTTTGACAAAAGATTATAGTTTCTATTGAGAAAATCTCAACAAATATAGGTTAAATACGAGCACTGCACAACAAAAACAACAACAAAAAATAATGGTGACCTTCGCGTGTTATTTTATCAAATTTTACAAATTTAACTTCGAATTACACTGAAAATATTTATCACAGCTGTTAAACAACATGACAGGATACTTTTAAATGCAAAACAACAATATTTGAAACAGAATAAACGAAAATATTCAAAATTAATCGTATTAATACTTTCTAGGAACGGCGCCAAACAAACAATAAATAATGACAGCGATCAAATCGTGATTTCGACTTTTTTTTTCATTACAGTAGTAGTAGTTTTATTTATCCATTTTCGGATAGGCAAAGGCAATTTGAGCCATACAGCCAAATCTTGTATATTCAATAACTCTTCATTTTGCTTTAATAAGTCACAGTCCTCGTCCTCTAAGTCCAGTCAAAGTCAAGTACAGCCCTAAGTCGAAAAGCGGTGGATACATTTCTGAAAGTTCCTTTGGATTTTTTGTCGGAAACTGCAAAGTTGCGATTCACTGCGTTTTATCACTTCCCAACACTAGTGCACGTTGTCGAACGTTTATGTTTAAGAATCCACGGGTGGGCATTTGAATTACGCATCCTCGATAGCGGGGTGGGAGGGGTGTCATTTTAAAGGGGTTGATCACCCCTTTCAAATGTCACCATATTTGTGTCTAGGAGACGCGTAGTTTTTTTTTTATACGTGTTTGAAGTTACGTGTAACGGAACGTTATTTTTTGTTAAATGTGTCTTAGTTATTAATTTTTCATATAGTTATTTATTGTTTTACACATAATTAGTTGTAAAATGTTTTATGTGTCATAAAAAATGAACAAAAGAAAAAAGAACAAAAAAACAATACAAAATATAAAAATGAAATGGAACGTCTCAGTCATCTTGATGTGGGAGTTAGAGTGTATTCCCGCTCGTCCCCTCGACTTCCCAAGGGGGGGATAAAAATTATATATAATTTAATTATATTTAATTATATTATTTTTGATAAATATTTTAATATTATTTTATATTATTTTTGGTAAATATTATTTTATATAATATATGGTAATTATTATTTTTGATAAATATTATTTTTGGGACTTCTCCCCGTCTCCCCGAGGGGGACGAATGGGAAGTCCCAAAAATAATATTTAATTGGTTCCCCATCGTCCCCTTTCTAATTCAAGAAGACCGACTTGGATAGGTTAGGTTAGAAGGCTAAGACGGGAGCGGAGCGGAGCGGAGCTCCCGTCTTAGCCTTCGTGGTTTTTTTTTTATAACCACCTAAACAAAACTATTTTGTCCCCCCAAAAAAATTAAGGGGACCATCGGGAAAATAAATTAACGAATTCCACGGATTTAACGGCGCACGAGCCGAGCGAGCGTAGCAAGCGAGCCGCGGTGCGGCACGGCGAGTGCTTTGAGATACCAATTGAAAGTGATTTATTATATTAAATTTATAAGAACATGATTTTATAGAACTTAACCTCAAAAAATAAAAATCTAAATTTCTTGGAAACTATTGGTTTCCTAACTTTGGGGAGTGGTCGGGGGGATTCCTCCCCTCCCCCTCCCCCTCCCCCACCTCCTCCGCGCCCCCTATCGAGGATGCGTAATTCAAATGCAACCCCGAATCCACCATTAATACACACAAAACACTCGAAATTACACAAATTTTGCGAATTAACAAAACGACGCGATACGATTCCTTCCAATTCGCGCCAAAGAATCTTTTTTTCATTACATTCACTCGGCAAGCTATCTCATTCAGTACCATAACCAATTCTACACATTAATTTATACAGAAAGACTTAGACCCGCGACCATACAGCCATAGATATCGAAAAATGTGCGAGGAGAACCAAACGAAAAAAGTTGGCCGCCTTGGTTGCCAAAGCAATCGACTGTGCGGATTGGCAACTCGGGTTTCATGCGGCATTCAACGGTTAAGTAGCGTGATATTATGTATTGATCGATACAAATAAAAAACGTGGTACAAAATGGACCACCTTGAACTACATTGAACAAAAGCGTAAAAAAAAAGAAAAGAAAACAAACCACTCAGCTAAAACAGACAGATGTAGAAACGCTATATCTTGCATTCTCGGGGTGTTTCACATGCTTTGTGGAGTCTGACTGAGACATATAAGTAAACGACGTTCTGTAGTTTTCCTTGACGAGCTAAAAGCTTTCAATATTCAAGTGGAAACAATGTTAACGTAACCGACCTAAGTGTGGATGCACTTTACCTTTTTACTTTTTTAAAATAGTTATCTTAAGAACTGAATAAGGTTTTCATAGTTAAAATTAGTAGGTACCTACTTAGTGAGAGTTTGGGTCTATTGGAAGGAATTTGATAACTTGCAAGCATAACTAGTTTTTTATAGAATGGAAAGGAACTGCCTATTTAAAGAAGCAAGAAAAGCAGAACATGGATGTATTATGCATCGTTCTGTTACTTTAAGAGCGGCCATACATCACATTAAAGTCAGACTCTAGCTACAATTCATTAGAAATACAAGTGAACCACCAACAAAGGGAGTAATCCATCTTCTTTTCCTTTTTGTCTCAGACTTGCTCAGACATTGCCAACGCAGATATCTATATGGTAAAACTTACTCAATTTGACCCTATGTCACTTGCGCTATTTGACTAAATCGGCTTGCTATAACAGGGCTTCCTAAACTTTTAACGCAACGGAACACCAAACAAATATGTTTTATTCTACGGAACCCCATAAAAGATTATAAAAAACTAGCTAGATAATGCCCGCGGTTCCGCCTACGTGAAATCCTGTTGCCGTTCCTCCTTCCCATTGAAGCGTTTACCGGTATAAAAAGCTTTCTTTTTATTATATTTACCAAATTGACGTCGCCCGCCTAACGGAAAGCCATAGCGGCATTTTGCGATTGCGGGCCACTCTCACAGTGTAAGACTTCTGACAGTACCTACGCAGTGGTCCCCAAGATGGCGACCTGTTATTTGTCACTTCACGCTTCGCTTGAAGAACCTGGGGCTGTAAGAGGTAAGAAGTACCTACGTGCGCGAGCAGGTCGTTCTAAATTTTCATAGTTCGAGTGAGGAATGATCTTTTAAATCGCTCAGTTCTAGCGAAGTACTCTCCAATGTAGGAGCGGCTACGTGTTGCCGGCATGCTTTATGCGGGATCAAAAACGAAAGAGTAGGATTAGGTTAAAGAGCTATACTAAGAGCTAGGCTAAGCAGACCATGATCTATCCCTGTACCCTCGGGGATCAAAGGATAAGCGTTACTTCTTCATGGAGATAATGCAGCACCTTTTGGGCACAGTAAATTTGGCTTTCTCAATTAGCTCCTTAAGATCAAAATATCTTTGGAATTAACGAAAAAGTCCACATTAAGAGGGTGGGCATAACGGTACTCCGTTATTAATAAAAAATTAAAAAATGGCCACTGGCCGCCCGCAGGCTGTACGTCAACCAAACCTTGGGATTAATTAATCTCCGCCCCAAGAGGATGAATCAGCAGCCTGTGTAAAGTTCCTGCTGCTGTAATTGTGCCAGAGGAAGATACCAAAGTAGACGCGGCCACTGCATTAAGGAGGACCGGGGGCCCTTCCGTACACAGTGACAATCGAACGCATTACCCGTGCTGGCTTTTGGGCTACTGGAACCTCAATTTGTCTCTTGCGCCACCGGTATATACCACTTAACCTTCTTAAATTTCCCTTTTCGAAACACCATGGCAAGGAAAAAGAAAAATAAGGATTTTTTTACAGTGGCATCGTCGTCCACACTTCAGATGGACTTACGTAACATCAGATAACGTCAACGCAGTCTACCACCATCTGGAAAATGCGCAGCTGATCCTATCTTTCTTGATGGAGACACAAATCTCCTGTCAGGACCATACATCTTACTTATTGTTCCCTGGCTACAAGCTGGAGCACATCCGGGATGATATCTGTTGTCGCTGTCTCAGGAGTCTTGAACAAAGAGAACTGTCTACTTTGTGAGCACGCACGGATCGCGCGGCACATTGGGATTTATGCGTCTTTGTACAGGTCTCACAGCGATGACACAGAATGGCAGGCAACCGTTCTGGGTGTCGTGAATTCTGGTCGCTTGCCAAAGTTGCCGAGGGAAACTTTTGTCGGTCGGGTTTGCCACCCCTACTTAAACCGGATGGTAGTCTGGCTCAGAGTGCCAAGGAGAAAGCCGACCTTCTGGGTGCTCTCTTTGCCTCCAACTCGACTATGAACGTCAATGTTCCGAACGATGGAAGAAGATGTAAACGATGGAGGTTCTTCACCGCCTGGCACCCCCTGGTGAGCACCCGAGCAGCTTCCGGCAGCGCGACGTTAGGCGGGAGCTTCAATCCCTTGACGTTTATAAGTCGAGTGGGCCAGACTGCATACCCGCGGTGGTATTAAATCAGTGTGGTCCTGGGTTGTGTCTAGTACTTACACGTCTTTTCACGCTTTCATATTCCATGAAACAGGGCTTCCCGGCTTAGTGGAAGACTGCGCACGTGCATCCTGTAACCAAGTCGTTTGACTGGTGGTCTTCTTGTGTGCCCCACACACCGCTGGGCGACGACTATCGAAAGTTAAGACGAGGTTCTAGCAGTGGGCTTCGATATTTCTAAGGCCTTTGACCGGGTCCCGGGACATCCTTCCGAGGGCTTACCCGGGGCTCCCAACCACAGGTCGTAGGGCGTAACGTGAGGTTTTTAAGTCGGTAAGAGTACGGCATAACATCCTTTGAGGATTTTCCCTCACGTAAAAAAAATAAAATAAAAAAGGCCTTTGACCGGGTCTGGCACCGTGTTCTTCTTACCAAATTGTCTTCCTATGGACTGCCCGAGGGGTTTTGTGGATGGGTGTCTAGCTTTCTGGTCGGTAGAAGCTTCAGCAAGCAGTAGCTGGTCTGACTTCATGGCCCTAAATGCTGGGGTCCCACGAGGCTCGGTGTCGTCGCCTACTCTATTTTTGCTGCATATTAATGTGTTGCTGTCTATTGGCGGAATTCATTGTTATACGGACGATAGTACGGGCGACACTTTTTACACAGGCCGAGCCATTATCCCTTGGTGCGTAGTGGAAGAAAGTCGTGAACAATTTGTGTCTGAAATCGAGACTACTCTCACACAAGAGTCCAATTGGGGTTAACGTAACCTTACCGTACACCCAGCTAGAACTACATCACACTATTGGCATGAGTCATGGGCCTACATGTTGTCATGACTCATGACAATACTAATGACTTATCTTCATAGTCAGCTACAGCTTTAATTTTAGAAAATTATGTGAAATCCTGAAGGTATTATTTGGACAGCAGTGAGTCGTAATTTTGGCGGAACCCTTATGACTGGCCCACGGAACCCCTAGGTTCCACGGAACCCACTTTGGGAACCGAGGTGCTATAACATAACCAATAATTTGATTCAACCAGAAATCCTACTACCCAGAATACCTCTACCTATATTTATTGTGTTGTTCACAAAGAATTGGGTCACTGAGGTAGATATTGGAGAAATTTATTGCATATCGGCACACTTAGCGGTTATATTCGCATTAGTTTTTATAGGGTATTCGTGACTTACGATTCATAAGACGTAAATGAGCATTAAGTTACACACGAATATTAATAAAACGTAAACGTAAACGTCGTAACAATGTAAGATTAAGGCCCTTCGTACACTAGGCTACGCAAATCTTCGATACTAATGTTGTCAACTTATGTCGCGAATATTTGGTAGCGCACGAACCGTACACACGAGATATCTCAAGACGCAATTTTGTCTATTCTGCCACTGTAGACATAGCGACAACACGTCTCAGACTAATTTAATTTACGAAATGTCTGACACAAGTGACGAAACTATGATTTTGGCTTACTATCTTTACTAAAAGCAAAGAAATCGTCGTAATAGGAAATACTGCGTTCAACCATATAAAAAAAAAATGTAAAGTGTAGACTGTTTGTAGCTACAAAAAAATTACAGCAAACAGATACTTGTCCAGTTTAACCCTTCCAAGACACAAGCGTGTATATTCACTGCTAAGAAAACCCCATTTACTGTACCGCCATAATTCCAGGGCACATCTCTCACTATCTCTGAAAGCATTGGGATCCTTGGCGTTGACATTTCCAGAGAGGTTCAATTCCGGAGTCATTTGGTGGACGAGGCTAAGCCGGCGTCCAAGAAGCTCGGTGTGCTCAGCAGAGCGCGGCGGTACTTTACTGCAGCGCAAACACTGCTTCTGTATAAGTCGCAAGTGCGGCCGCACATGGAGTACTGCTGTCACCTCTGGGCGGGGGCACCTGAATATCAGCCTCGTCCATTTGACTCGGTGCAAAGGCGAGCCGTGAGAGTTGTCAACGATCCTATGCTTACAGGTGAAGTGGAACCTCTTCGCGACAGGAGAGACTTTGCCTCCTTATGCGTGTTCTACCGCCTGTACAATGGTGTGTGTCCTGAGGACTTATTTGATATGATGCCCACAGTTACGTTCTATCATCGCACCGCTCGCCACAGACAGGGATTTCATCCTCACACTCTACGTCCGGAGCGTTCGAGCACGGTTACATCCGATAGGGGCTTTCTTCCACGCACGCTTAGGTTGTGGAATGATCTCCCTGCCTCGGTTTTTCCAAACGCCTAAAGTATGGGGTTCTTCAAAAGGGGTCTTAGAAGGTTTTTACAGGGTCGGCAGCGCGAGAGTCGCTCCTTTCGTGTTGCAAACGTTCATAGGCAGCGGTGACCACCGGTCCTGGTGGGCCGTATGCTTGTCTGCCACCTTAGTGGTATAAAAAAATACTAAATTCGAATTGAATATTTATGTCAATTGTTCTGCCATCTTGGAAATCGCAGCGACATTAGTAGCGACGATCTCGACCGGCAGGTAGCGCGCGACTGGCGTCGGCGACGAATGAACAAAATGTCGGCGACGCATGTCTGTGTACGAACCTCTTTGAATTTGTATTGCGGTAGTCGCTTAGAGACCAAAATCTTTGGGTATCGAAGATTTGCGTAGCCTAGTGTACGAAGGGCCTTACTTTAGGTAATGGTTTGTCAATACATGATTTTAGTATGGGGTACCTACCTACTCAAATATAAAGAAAGCCTGGAGGTCGTAAAAATAGTTCTAAGATTCTTCCTAAAACGTAATCCTTCAAGAATTAGGCATGTTCAAATGTTTTAAATAAGTGCGCTTTAAAAGAAAATACTTGAAAGTTGAAACTCTGGTGTGTGGGAGATATCATGCCTGACAATTTTCCATGTCATGCGTATGTTTGCCCACAGTCAGTGCATTTCTGCAGTGGATGCTAGCCTTCGCTCACAGGGTCTCGCTCTGAGGCTGAACACCTTCTAAACATGTCTAGCTCCCGATGAATGTTCCGCAACACAGTTTAGCAGTTGTGCATCGCATTGTACTAAGAACCCCTCTTCTAATAATTTCAAGTAGAATTCCAGCCTTCACTATAGGACGATATTTTTTGTCTAATACCAAATAGTTATGTACACATCGCTGAATTTTTTTTTAAATTTTTACACTGTATCTACTCTCAGGATACCTAATTTGAAAAGTTTAAACTGATTAGTCATCATAAAACAGCACTGTTTCTATGTTGTAATTTTATTATAGTAGGTACTTTACCATCCCTCAATATTTTTCGACATGCTGACAATTGACGTAAGTGAGAGCAATAATAAGATACTAGTAAATACAAAAGAGTGTAAACGTCTTTTACTAGAAGAAAAGTGACGCCTAGCACAGCCAGGCTTGACGTCATCACACGCAATCTTCGCATTCCGAGTACTACGTGAAGGGAGGGAATGAGGTTTACTTACACAACGGCCTCAGAGGTTATGAAGTTTTCTATTATATTCGGCTTGAATGGAAACTGATGGTGTGATGTCATAAAATATTTAATCTAAGATTTGGAAGTCATAACGTAAGAATATAGACTCGCTATACAGTTTACTCTATATAGTTTACTCTATAATCTAAGCCAATCTAAGGTCATATCTATCTTTTGTTCAACTGCTCAACAGGGGATGAATTGTTTTCAATATAGAGATAACTCCCTGCTTCACTTCATGAGCACCAGCAATATATCATGGATGTTTATCGAATAATGGGTTGTTTGTTATGCATCTTCTATAGTTCCCTTATTCACCTTTGAAGATTGTTGGCCATTATAATGTTTGAATTAGGAGCTAGGGATAATAAGTGTCTTTGCTGTGTACATATTTGAAAGAAAATGAGTTCCGGAGCCAATATTAGCTTTATATTTTTGGGTTGGGCTAATAGTTTTTGATAGACTTGTTGGTAAGTTCGGTGCCAGGAATAAGACATACCTATCTAATTATTGGTTTACCTGATCTACTTACAATATGGACTATCATTTATTGCTTGATGAGGTATATTTTATACTACACTCGAGAGCAATGAATCCGGGTCACTTAAAGAATGTTAAAAATCTCGGAAACTAAAAATGATAGGTTAATGCAATAAATTGTATTTAATAGACAATGTAACACTCCTTAAATGAAAGTAAAAAAATATGAGTCACCATACATTTTATTAACACAAAATTACATAAAGAAAAAACTGCCGATCTCTCCTTAAAACAAAAATAGGAAACATGAATTTTTTGAACTTTATTACGATTTTCTTGAATTTTAATACTTCGTATTGCCTCCTCGTGCTTCCATTACTGCGTTTACGCGGTTTGGCATGCTGTACACCAAGTTCCTTTTACGATTTTGGGGAATATTCTCCCATTCCTCTGTGAGAGCAATTTTGAGCTCACGAAGCGTGATTGGGGGAGAGTTTCGTTGTTTTACGCATCTGCCTAGCTCGTCCCAAGCATGCTCGATCGGGTTGATATCCGGGCTGCGCGCTGGCCACTCCATACGAGTAATGTTCATCTCTTGAAGGTAGTCATTCACAATCCTACCTGTATGAGGTCGGGCATTGTCATGCATAAATATAGCATCCTCACCTAAATTGACCATAAATGGACCAACGTGATCATTGAGGATTTCTTCCACATATCTTACGCTAGTTAAAGAGCCGTTTTCTATGATCACCAGCTCTGTGCGACTTTCAGAAGAAATTCCGGCCCACACAAGTACAGACCCACCACCGTAGGCTACTTTTTCTTCGATGCATGCTTGCTTGAATCTTTCCCCTGGTCTTCGATACACTCTGTGTCTTCCATCGTGCTTGTAGAGCATAAATTTTGATTCGTCGGAGAACATAACTTTTGACCAATCTTCAATACTCCAATTTACGTGGCTCTGGGCATACCTTAGTCTCGAAATACGATGCCCACGCTCCAGTTTAGGGCCGTTTGCAGGTCTAAGGGGTTTTAAGTTAGATTCAGCAAGCCGACGTCTTACTGTCCATGCACTTGGGTTACTTCCTCCGAGGCGTCGAAACTGATTGGTGAGTTCAGTTCCTGTGAGAAAGCGATTTCGAAGCATGGTGTTCACCAAGTATCGGTCTTCTCGTGCTGTGGTACACCTGGTTCTGCCCGTTCCTGGTCTGCGTAGGTTAGAACCAGTTTCTTCGTAACGTCGGAGAACTCTTTGTACTGTTGACAGCGACACACCGACAGTCCTGGCTGTATCGCGCTGACTCCGGCCGGTTTCCAGCATTGTAAGTATTCTGGTGCATTCTTCAGGCGTAAGCGACATAATTTCAGCTTGATTAATGAATATAGAGCACTATCAACATGGTTTATGTACCCACATAAATGACAGATTACAAACAAAAGCAACACCAAATGCTGTAATTTCGTAGTTCCATCTTCGAAAGTGGCCCTTTTTCAAATTTGATTTTTTTATGATATAACTTTACAATAACTAAGAAGTTTTAATACCTTCATTTAAGGAGTATTACATTGTCTATTAAATACAATTTATTGCATTAACCTAGCATTTTTAGTTTCCGAGATTTTTAGGATTCTTTAAGTGACCCGGATTCATTGCTCTCGAGTGTATATTTCGCAATGTTAGTAGACAATCACTGACTCACGCCGACAACAAACGACGTCTGGTCGGAAAAACCAAAAGTATTCTTCCTGTAAGGGTACATATTTAATGACTTATTATTCAATAGATTTCTTTGCGAATTTCTGACGGAAAATTGAACAATGGCATAAACCTATAAAGCTATCAGGTTGTAGACATAATAAATTACGATGATTAGTTTTTGGGTGGTGAGGCGGCAAGCAGTAATCGATAAGTAGGTACTTAAATAGTGTTAAAGCACTGTATACTGTAGTTTGACTGTGTGCGTTCGCGCAGCGGAATGTTTTTGAATTTAAAGATTTTAATTATGCAGATATTTAGTGTATGACGTCGTGTAATTGTGTATGGTAAAAGAAAATTTGTGTATGCAGCCATTGTGGAGAAATTCGCTAAAAACTGACTCCGCTGGGCGAACGTTGTCCTGGCGGCACTTTTTTTAAATCCATGCACTTAGAAGAAAAAAATGGGTCCAACAATTAGTGTGTATTTGTGTGTAATTGTGTATGTATGAATAAAATTAGTGTATGCATTGACTTCGGAGAAATTCAAGTTTCCGCTACGCGAACGTTTGGCCATTAGCTAGTTTTCATATAAAGCGCTTATGTAGAGAGCTGTAGATTTTTACATACGTTGTTTTGAATTTGTTTATATTTGTTTAAAAAACCGATTTAGGAAAAAACCTAGGGCTTAAAAGATAAAAATATAAACGTAAAATACGCTAATTAGATCGTAGTTCGTAAAGTATGCACTTTGGGGTCTAGATTTTCACGTTTATACAAACCTTGTAAGTGCCTGCAACATGTTGCCAAGTATCAATGAAGTTCCGTTAGTAATTAAAGGATTATAGGACAATTTACCTTGAATAGATCACTTTTACAAAGCAGTCAAATATCACGACGTTCTAAAGGAATTGCATAGTAAAATGTATTCCAATAAATAGTTTATTAATTCAACTACTCACATGCAAAATTTCATCTCATTAGATTCAGTAATTAAAGAGAAACAATTAAAATACTGACTAAGCATCGAAAGCCTACATAACCCGACCAAGTTCGAACGGCTACAAAAAAGCGGCCGTGCCATATATCTTAGTAACGTTCTTAACCTTTCAGTATAGTATTTATTAATATGGTACAGTTGCGTACACAAGCGTTAGGCAAAAATGAAACAATTGCATTTCTTGAACGAAAAATATTTTTTTTAATAATAACGCCACTATCTACGATAAAAATAAATCTTCTGTTAACAAGTACTTCTCTAATTAAACATCTGTGTACAAAAATATTTATAATTACATATAATAATTATGTATTTATTATTTATTTCTCGCCACCTGTAACGTAGAAACCCAAAAATGGCAAAATGTGGGTGACACAGAAATGTCACACCTCTGCCTACCCCTTCTAGGCCAACAGCCGTGAGCATATGAATGAATTCAATGAATGAAAATACAGCTCTAAGCGACTAACATGAAAATCCTTGGGCGCGCGCCCCAGTAACGGCAGAACTTGGCATACAACTCATGTGCGCGCACAGGCGCGTGTATTTCAAGCGTATCAGGAGCGCAGCTGAGGTGCTTGTCATGACTAGTCCCTTGTTCATAAAAACTTAACGTTAACAAACGCTTGCTAAACATACTGTCATTGGTTAGAGACAGCAATAGACTTAAAATGTGTTATAACTAAAATAGGTTTAATAAACGATTATGAATATGAGGGTAAGGATAATTAAGTATTTCGAGCTTCAATAAAATTTAAATCACTGATCAAATAACTAGACTATTCAGATGTTCAGATTTGAGAGTCTGCCTAATATACCTAAAAATCACCATTTATAATGTGCTTATAAACTAAAACATTGGTATAAAAAAAACGGCCAAGTGCGAGTCGGACTCGCCCATGAAGGGTTCCGTAGCAGCAGGTAACATAATATATCTAAAAGTTCTTGTAGTTCGTTGTAACTTTGATTGATGTTTTAACACGTTCACAGTGGTAGTGATTGTTCTAGGCGAAAATTGCGGTTTATGACGTATTAAAAAAAACTACCAACTCGATCTCGTTCGAACCAATTTTCGTTGGTAGTTTTTATAGACATGTACATTATATATTTTTTTTAGATTTATCATTTTCTTAGTTTAGAAGTAAGAGGGGGGGGGGACATATTTTTCCACTTTGGAAGTGTCTCTTGCGCAAACTATTCACTTTAGAAAAATATGATGTTAGGAACCTCAATAGCATTTTTAAAGACCTATCTATAGATACCCCACACGAATAGGTTTGATGAAAAAAAAAATTTTTGAGTTTCAGTTCTAAGTATGGGGACCCCCAAAATTTATCGCTTTTTTTTCTATTTGTATGTAAAATCTTAATGCGGTTCACAGAATACATCTACTTACCAAGTTTTAATATCATAGGCCTTATAGTTTCAGAGAAAAGTGGCTGTGGCATACTGGCGGACAGACAGACAGAAAGACATGACGAATCTATAAGGGTTCCGTTTTTGCCATTTGGCTACGGAACCCTAAAAAGGTATTTTCAAGCAAAATATTAAATATTCTTTAATTAGCAGCCTATAAATTATATCGAAACAACAATTGTGTTATCACCTGTACCAATTCAAAACCGGTATTAGACTGTAAATTTTAGAATGTTACCTAAATATATTGCGCGGCCGTTTTTTTGTGGCCATCCGAACTTGGTCGGGTTATGTAGGCTTTCGATGCTTAGTCAGTATTTTAATTGTTTCTCTTTAATTACTGAATTTAATGAGATGAAATTTTGCATGTGAGTAGTTGAATTAATAAACTATTTATAGGAATACATTTTACTATGCAATTCTTTTAGAACGTCGTGATATTTGACTGCTTTGTAAACAGTGATCTATTCAAGGTAAATTGTCCTATAACCCTTTAATTACTAACGGAACTTCATTGATACTTGGCAACATGTTGCAGGCACTTACAAGGTTTGTATAAACGTGAAAATCTAGACCCCAAAGTGCATACTTTACGAACTACGATCTAACTAGCGTATTTTACGTTTATATTTTTATCTTTTAAGCCCTAGGTTTTTTTCTAAATCGGTTTTTTAAACAAATATAAACAAATTCAAAAAAACGTATGTAAAAATCTACAGCTCTCTATATAAGCGCTTTATATGAAAACTAGCTAATGGCCAAACGTTCGCGTAGCGGAAACTTGAATTTCTCCGAAGTCAATGCATACACTAATTTTATTCATACATACACAATTATACACAAATACACACTAATTGTTGGACTCATTTTTTTTCTTCTGTGTGTGCATGGATTTAAAAAAAGTGCCGCCAGGACAACGTTCGCCCAGCGGAATCAGTTTTTAGCGAATTTCTCCACAATGGCTGCATACACAAATTTTCTTTTACCGTACACAATTACACGACGTCATACACTAAATATCTGCATAATTAAAATCTTTAAATTCAACAACATTCCGCTGCGCGAACGCACACAGTTTGACTCGGCCGGATTTTAGAAATAAATGCCTACAGCCGCGCGGTACGTAAGCATGCGATAGGGCTGCCCACCTACAGCATTTTAATAATATGTGCCTACTTTGACTTTCTATTTAGTATTGCGATTGTAAATATGTAGATACATACATTCATATAGTCACGCCTTTATCCCTGAAGGTGTAGGCAGAGGCATAGTATACGCCCACATTTTACCTTTTTACCTTATTACCTTAACTTTTTATTTTACCTTATTACCTTTACCTTTTACTTATTACGTACGCGTAATAGATAGTGAGCCTAATGCAGTTGATTTTTTTCAATCCGCCCACAAGGCCTTCAATTTGTATTAAGGATTGTCGTTTTACTGACAAACGGCTTTCATTTCGAGTAAATATGTACCTTTATTATTTAAACAAAAAAATACTTTGTGAGTAATAATATAATATCCCCGCAACGGCTGGCGGCGGCGTGGCGGCGCAGCGCCCGTTATCTACTAACGATTGAGT
The DNA here is from genome assembly GCA_933228765.1 of Miltochrista miniata. Taxonomy (NCBI): domain Eukaryota; kingdom Metazoa; phylum Arthropoda; class Insecta; order Lepidoptera; family Erebidae; genus Miltochrista; species Miltochrista miniata. Next base: position 32,183,479 of record OW121756.1, on the reverse strand, counting down.
GAGACGGGTGTAGAAATTTGAACACGAGTAAGCGGCGTAGACAATAATAATCGGCTCATCACATGTTTCGTCAGTGATAGAATCACGGAATTCTAGTCTTTATAATCATTGCGTTAAATATTTGATTTACAAAATTAAAACTATTTTTCGATTTGAAAGTACTAGTCAGTCTCTAGTACACTAGTACTTTCCGTACATTGTCAAGTTGTGTTAAATTTTGGAAGTTCATATTTGTCTCTATGCGTGTAATAAAAATCAAAGGTAACAAAAACGCTGTCAATTTTTTTTTTATTTTTACATACATACATATGGTCACGCCTTTATCCCCGAAGAGGTAGGCAGAGGCATATTTTATGCCCACATTTCATCTTTTTGTATAATTTGTCACACGTAATAGGTGGTGAGCCGTATTGCCGTGTTTAAATGGACTTTATTTTTATAAATCAATAAATATTCACGGACATTTCACACAACGCTATCTGATCCCAAAGTAAGCTAGGAATAACCTGCTTGTGTTATGTGTATCAGACCACGGATATTAATACTAATATACTTTTTAAATACATACATATTATACATAGAAACAACCAGACTCTTGAGACAAACATTTATGGGTCACACAAATATTTGTCTCGGGTGGGAATCGAACCCACGACCTCCAGCGCCGCAGGCGGTATCACTACCGACCGCGCCACAGAGGCAATCATACGGTGCTAAGTGTACTGTAACATCGGTCATCCACAAAGAAATGAATACTCTTGAAACATACCTAAATCATTGCTCTCAATTAAATAACTACGAACTGACAACGGAGCTAAATGTACTACCTACATGTACTAGAGTTCTGAACTAGTTTTTTTTGGATATTGTACTATATTGGATCGCACCGTTCACTGACTGAGCAAGCACAAGTCTAGTTTTAAACACAAACATACCTACTTCATGTAACTACCTAGTTCACTCGTGTCAATCACTTTCTTTAACTTTAGTCAACTAGTAGTATAGAACCAATTAGTACTTAAGTAAAATCAATTTATAGTCTTACCTTTCGGAGTTTCCAGGAAATCTAAAAAACGTTATCTCTGGGTGCGTTATTGACGAATTCATGCAACCAAAACAAGCACAATAGACTAGTTGTCATATTAAATATTTTTAGTAAATTAAACACGCGCGGTTACTATTTAAAAAACGACACACCGTCCATTCGTCTACTCGGCACAATCGCGACTGCGGACGCTGCTTGCGTGCTGAAAGGCCTGCCGAAAACGAGAATCGTAGGTATAGCTTGCGCTTCATCCGTTTGTAGGGAGCTACAATACTGGTTAAACAACATATATATACTGTGGTTAAAGTTAGCGGGATATTTACCATGTATTGTTTTGAGTTCTGAATATGTCAACATGATTCTGCAGATTTCGTTTAGCTTGTATTGTCCAGTCTTGTTCACATTGACCGCGTCATCTCCTATGGTATTAATTACAATATCTGGGTGGGTGACTCTTTCAACACGAAAATGAAACAAAGTGTAGGGATCATGAAAACCAGATTTCGTCAGCTTATCCGTTGCTTCGGGATTAGCCTTTACTCATTGATTTGGCTATTTCGACGAATTAAAAAGAAAAACATCTTTTACTCTATTATTCTGACTGAGACTTGTCTACAGTAATTTGTTGAAGGCGGCATTTGTATGACTTGGTCGTTATTGTTTATTATTTTCCGCCTTCTGAGACATGAAAACCACACAACGACGACTTTGAATATCGTCACTACCAGACATACTTATAATTTGCGTAACCACAATAGGGACCTATTTCTACTAGTAACACTCCTTCAATGCATAAATTTTGAATTTAATCTATAAAATATTCCTGGATTTGATCTGACAAAAATTTATTATTGTAATTTAATAGATACTCTAGCTCTTTTTACGATTCAAAACACGATGAAAAAAACTTCATTCGATCCAACTTTCCAAAATCTTGACAATGAAGGAAAGTTACTTATTTCTCAAAATATTTTAGTTACTTTCAACTTGACATAAAATGAGTATTGGTCTTCAACTCTTCACAACAATATTGTACTGCTAGATTACCACCCTTGAGATTTTATAACCACAATACACAAACAAAATTCGGCATAAGCGTACGCTGAAATCTTTTGATTTGCCTTAGAATTTTTCGATGTCGAATAAGCAAACGATATGAGTTCTACACACTTATTGACCCTAAAATATGAGATTAAGACCTGGGTAATCTAATGGAAGCCTAAGCAATGAATACAGACGTATACTAGAAGAACAGTTCTTAAGGATTTTTTGTGCCGATTTTGTTGGGGGCATGTCCCCAGCTAGCGTAGTTCCCATTTGGCGGCGCTGTCGTCGCATTTCACTGTCGCAGTTAGTCAAAAACTAGTAGGCACATTTTTACGTTTATAATCGACTAAATTCAGGGATTATTTATTAAAAAATATTTCACATCTTTTAAATCAAAACATAATATATTTATATTAAGTATTTATAGATATTTACAATGATTGATTTTACTCTTTTACTACGAAAAATTAAAAATGACTGTCGCGCTGCGACTGCAACGCCGCCAAGGGGTAGTTTGTGTCACAGAAAGTTTGTCTTCAGAGCAGCCTAAGAAACTATTCTTCTAGTATACGTCTGTATTCATTGGCCTAAGTTATGTTTCTAAACGAAAATACATACATACATACATACATATAATCACGCTTGTCTCCCATCGGGGTAAGCAGAGACTATGGCTTTCCACTTGCTACGATCCTGACATACAACTTTCGCTTCTACTTTCATTATTGTTTTCATACACACTCGCCGGTTAAAGGTACTCTTGAACTTGCCTTTTTCCAGAAAGTCTCTGATTTGATCGGCATGCGTACGCCGAGGTCGACCCCTACCAGTTTGCCCAATCATTCTCGCCTCATAAATCTGCTTTGTCACTCTATTCTCATCCATTCTTTCCACGTGTCCAAACCATCTAAGCATCCCTTTTTCTATCTTAGTCACTACATCTTCTATTAAACCACATTTTTCTCTTATCACACTATTTCTTTCTAAACGAAACGAAAATAGTTATATTAATTTATGTAAAGATTAATTTTGAAAAGCAATTAGTATGCTAACTGATCATAAATTTCAAATATGGAAAAGAATTGGTTTCGAGCATGATTCGAACCTGCATCTTCTCGCATACCGTGCAAGATGCTTAACCACTTCGCCACCGAAACCTACTCCGAACCAACCAAATTTTCCACCTTATATACGTCTTGGTGCGACGTAGGCACCATCTACCGGCACTTCTTTTTAGAAAGTTACAGTAAAATTTAAATACCTACTAATTAATGTATTCTAAGAATACAATAAATGTTAATTTACTAATGAGACGATCCACTTCGCACCTTGAGGACATTTTTGACATAGATTCGGTTTGTAGTCCAAATTACTTATTATAATTTCAATTCAATCCATTCAATCATTTATTTCGCGAACATGGGGTACAATGAAGGTTTTATATTTCTCCATAGTTATATTCCTGCCTGAGTTTATTGATTTTTTGTATCATTATTGTCTTTTATAATCGTGGGAATATAAAGTATGTTAGCTAGTTAGATTAGTCATGCACATCGTATTGTTTCAAGTCAGAATAGATTAAGTTGTGCGTTGCTTGTTTTATTTACTAGGTACCGTTATTCGCTACTCACCGAATATACGAAATATTCTAAGTTCGTAACCTAATACATTACATACATACATAATCACGCCTTTATCCCCGAAGGGGTAGACAGCGGCATAGTAAACGCCCACTTTTTACCTTATAGTTTTATGTCCTACGTAATAGGTGGTGAGCCTATTGCCGTGTTGAAATGGACAGGTGCAGGTCGCCGCGACCCGCTGTTGAAAATTTTCAAGCCGCCCCATAATGCCTTCAACTTGGCTTAAAGATTGCCATTTTACTGACAACCGGGTTTCATTTCGAGATTTCCTTCTCTGCACAATGGATCTATTTGCGAGGGTTTCCTTAGACGCCTCTTACGTAACCCTCGGGATCTATTGGAGTGGCGATATTTTGTACTCTTACCAGTAGCAACACTGGACCCCGTCGCCACACGGGGACTTACACTAATGTAGAATATATATAATGTATCTTCACACCTTTAGAAATACTTTAAAACCAGCTGATTGTTGTAAGATTGCGTACACACAGTCTTGTTTAGTAATTAACTTAAGAAACCGGTTTTTAATAACATAACAAACCATTATTAATTGTACCTACTACCGTACTTACTACTCGTAGAACTAGACGTTCCCGATAGATGACATTGACACGCTATTTACATAATTCCAGTTCTTAGGCCACTGACGGCCTTGAAATTCCAGTTAACCGATTATTTTCCAAAAAGATTGTTCCGCAGATCTGTTTCAATGGATTTCTCTTTCTTCTTTTCTTTCCTTTCGAAACCTACACGTGGAGAGCTGAGGACCTACAAGAGAGCTTAAGCCGGCCGCTCTTGTAACTAGGGTTGCCAGATGGCCGGGAAATCCGGGATTGTCCCGGAATAACGTGTCTTGTCCAGTGTCCAGGAATTACACTTCATAGTCCCGGATTTCGAATACCTACCTCGCTCGCGCACGCTTCGCTTTCGAGTCATTCAGTCGCTTAATAAAATAAACTTTGGTAGAAAATCAACATGAGATTAAAATATTAAACATGAAAACCACTTTAAATACTTCTCTTTTGCTTATTAAATAAACTCAAATATTAAAATCACAATTATTTTGGCTCAGTAAATAAATCAAACGATAAACAGACTACTTTTTTAAGTATTTGTCACTGGATTTTGCCATATTTTGCAACCTTTCTACGTCAGGGCTTTGCAGAATACGACATTATTTGCGATCAGGACGCATCAAAATTGATGCGAATCTGCAGTTCAGACTTGATCAAGTCCATGGACATTCTGTTTCGCTCTTTCGTCCATAAAAACTTTCATCAGGCTGAAGATTTATTCACAAAAGGTGTTGCTTGTTGTAATTAAAAGAACAAAACCAACTATTTTCTTTAAATTGACAAAATCGCTAGAATTGTTAGTTCTAAAAAAATGAGCCCGAATTTTGTCATTTGGCAAATCTTTTGGAAGGACCTCAAAAACAGTTTTCAGACATGCGAATTCTGAATAAAGGCAGTCAACGTTGACCGCAGCTTCAATTTTCAATATGGAAGGAAATTCTGATAGCAGGTCCTTCCAAAAGACTTGCCAAATGACAAAAATTTAGCTCACTTTTTTAGAACTAACAATTCTAACGATGGGTTTTGTTCTTTCGATTCCAACAAGCAACGCCTTTTGTGAACGAATTTTCAGCCTGATGACCAATTTATGGACGAAAGAGCGAAACTGAATGTCCATGGACTTGATCAAGTCTGAACTGCAGACTCGCATCAATTTTGATGCGTCTTCCTCGCAAATAATGTCTTATTCTTCAAAGCCCTGACGGAGAAAGGTTGCAAAATATGGAAAAATCTAGTGACAATTTCTTAAAAAGGTAGTCGGTTTATCGTTTGATTTATTTACTGAGCCAAAATAATTGTGATTTTAATATTAGAGTTTATTTATTAAGCAAAGGAGAAGTACTTAAGTTTTGTTCTTAGGTTTCGTAGCCAAATGGCAAAAACGGAACCCTTATAGATTCGTCATGTCTGTCTGTCTGTCTGTCTGGCTGTCCGTCTGTCTGTCCGTCCGTGTGTCACAGCCACTTTTCTCGGAAACTATACGGCCTATGCAATTGAAACTTGGTAACTAGATGTATTCTGTGAACCGCATTAAGATTCTTATATAACACTAGAAAAAAAGCAGTAAATTTTGGGGGTCCCCATACTCAGAACTGAAACTCAAAATATTTTTTTTCATCAAACCCATACGTGTGGGGTATCTATAGATAGGTCTTCCAAAATGCTGTTGAGGTTTTTTATAATACGTCATAAACCGCAATTTTCGGTTAGAATAATCACTACCACTGCGAACGTGTTAAAACATCAATCAAAGTTACAACGAACTATAAGAACTTTTATATTATGTTACTTGCTGCTACGAAACCCTTCATGCGAGTCCAACTCGCACTTGGCCGCTTTTATTATGTTTAATATTGTAATCTGATGTTGATTTTCACCGATGTTTTTAAGCGACTGAATGAGCGAGCAAACGATGTCAATTTTTGTTTCAAGTTTTATTTTTATGTGTGATGGTAAGAGTTAATGTTGTTTTCATACAAAATGTAAACTAACATAAGTTAATGTTTTCCAAAGTTTTATTTAATGAATAAGTAAAAGCGAGGTGGAGTGCCAATAATGTGTTTTAAGTTTTGTAAAATATTACAAGTAAAGTGATTTACAAAAATAATTTCCGTTTTGTATATTTCTAAGTACCCACCGAATGCGTAACCCTCGAATTGTCCCGGAAATGGAATGCCTGTATCTGGCAACCCTACTTGTAACTAGTGCATCTGTTGACTAGCTGTGGAGAATATGATGAAGAGAAGACAAAATCGTGACAAAATCCTCTACCAACCTGACCAGAGCGGTACAGTAAGGCTCATCTCCCAAAAATCTGCTGTAGGTCCTTAGCGCTCCACGTCTTTGCTACAAAAGAAAAGCCTTTTAAGGTATAGGTACACGTGGAGAGCTAAGGACCTGCAAGAGAGCTTAAGCCGGCTTATAGGTGCATCTGTTGACTAGCTGACGAGGACATGGTGAAGAGGCGCAAAGCTTCGTGACAAAATCTTGTACCAACCTGACCAGTGCGGTACAGTAAGGGTGCCATCACACGGACTGCATCGCAGCGACTGCGCGCAGTCGATATATTCAACTGCATGCAGTTATATGTTCGACTGCATACAGTTAAGATATCAACTGCACGCAGTCGGCTGCAGTCGTGTGAAGTCAATATCAACTGCATACAGTCGTACCGTCAACTTCGCGCAGTTCGCTACAGTCGTGTCGTTACAGTTGATATCATAACTGTATGAAGTCGAACATAAAACTGCATGCAGTTAAATATATCGACCGCGCGCAGTCGCTGCGATGCAGTCCGTGTGATTGCAGCCTAAGGCTTGCGTTTGCAAGGCGTTTGCAAGCCTAAGGCTTGCGTGTGATTGCAGCCTAAGGCTTGCATTAGTTGCAAAACAAAACGTATGCTGAGATATAAGTATTACTTAAATAAAAATAATGAAAATAAATCTAAATATAATAAATATTCAAAAATAATGAAAAGGTGTGTAAATACGGTCCAGTTGATACAAAACCGGAAACATATTTCGAAATCAAAAAATAAAGGTAAAGCTACGTGGGAAATTGTAGGGAAATATGTAGGCCATGAAAAAAACAACAAGCATATAGACTCTATATTGGACAATGGTACCCTGGTTACTTCAGGTAATGATATAGCCAATGCATTTAATAACTACTTCGTAAACATTGCGCAGGGGTCTGATTATGGAACGCGCTGTGCTAAGTACAGTATAAATAGTATCAGCTCAAGCATCTTTCTTGAACCCACGACTCCACTAGAAATAGTTAAAATAATTAAATGCTTAAAAAGCACCAAATCTGCAGGGTATGACAATGTCAATACTGTTCTTTTAAAGGATATAGCACAATTCATCTCTGAGCCTCTAGCGCATATAATAAATTTATCTTTAGAGCAGGGATGCTTTCCTGATAGGCTGAAATTGTCTATAATTAAGCCATTACACAAAAAAGGCTCTAGACTGGAGTTGAGCAATTATAGACCAATCGCCCTAACCCCAGTACTATCAAAAGTTTTTGAAAAAGTCTTGTACGGTAGAGTATCGAGTTTCATAGAGAAGCATGAAATCTTGGCAAATGAACAGTTCGGATTCAGAAAATGTAAATCTACACAATTGGCCACCTATACTTTCGTGAAATCTATTATCGGTAATATCAACTCTAAAGTACCAACGTCGGCTCTATTATTGGACTTAAGTAAAGCCTTTGACTTTGTAAATCACTCAAGACTGATATCAAAATTAGAGAAATATGGAATACGGGGTCCTGCCTTATGTTGGTTCCAGTCCTACTTAAATAATAGAAGGCAGTTTACGAGAGTTGCGAAATTTAATAAAGAGACTAACAGTGTAGATCTTGTAGATTCGCAGCCTAGAATTAATCTTCTGGGTGTTCCGCAGGGTAGCATTTTAGGTCCTCTGCTATTCCTGATTTATGTAAATGACCTCCCACGAGCTATCAGTCATGAGAGTGTTCTGTTTGCTGATGACACTACAATAATTCTGAACGCCAAAAATATTAATTCATACGAGACTGAAATTAATAATACATTAAGTGATGTTATCCAATGGCTAGACACAAACAAATTGAAAATAAATATTGATAAAACAAAATTAATACAATTTAAAACACATCAGAGCAAACTCATAAATTTAAATATCAGCTTTGAAAATACAGTAATCCAACAAGTAGCTTCAACAAAATTTTTGGGTATAACTTTAGACGCACATTTCACATGGAAGGAACATATTGACAGTATATGTACAAAAATAAACAAATTTATTTTTGCTCTACGCAAAGTGAAGGATGTAATGGGCAGACAGAGCGCGGTTATGATTTACCACTCGTATATATGCTCCATAATACGATATGGCATAGTAATCTGGGGAAACTCGTGTGAACTACAAAGAGTTTTTGTAGCACAAAAAAAATGTATACGCGTACTGTTTAATATGAAGTGGTCTGAGTCATGTAGACTAGTATTTAAGTCAGAGAAACTCCTTACAGTTCCTAGTATATATATATACGAAGTCGCTAAATTTGTAAAACTACATAGCTATCTCTTTGAAAACAATGTTAACATCGGTAAGCGAAAAGTAACACACCTTGCTAAAAAAATGCCAGTACCAAAACTGGAGATGTATAGGAAAAGCTGCGTTTACATGGCGCCGCTAATATATAACTCATTGCCAAAACATATGTGGGAGCTACCTTTTAGAAAATTTTGCCATGTATTGAAGGAATGGCTTATACAGGAAGGCTTCTATGCCACCACAGACTTCCTGAATAAAAGTTCATGCCGATTCCGTTATCATTAAAAAAAAAAATTAGAGGTGTTAATTGTTTAATTAATTGTTTAGGTATTTTTGAACTGACATGTACAGATTATTTATCTCACTTTTGTTGACATTGTTTATTCTATTATTTTGACATCTCTCTAATTTATTATATTTATTATGTTAATTATATTGCCTCTTGACATTGAATGAACTATTGAATGTATTAGCAATGTATTATCAATAATTTGACATTATCCTAATTTTAGTTACCTATTTAAATAATTTTGTAATGTAATGAATTGGTGATTGACATACTTACTATAAATTCTAATTTATTTTAATTGTAATTTAATATCATTGTTCAAATAATTTTGCATGTCTGAGTATTCCAGGCGAAATATGTCTTGGTCATATTTAAAAAAAAATGTCATCCTGTGAACCATATTTCTAGCAAATAAAGATTATTCTATTCTATGCGTGAATACCTCATGTCACGTTGTCGTCTTGGGCCTAGGGCCTGCTTCTGTGAGGACAGTGAGCAGCCCCCTTACCGTCCTCAGGCCCCCGGTCATGGAGACCGATAGTGAAGGCTGATTTCGTTGAACATTTCGTTTATGTAGGTTGTTGGGCACTTCTTATTTGTTAGAGCACTTCACATTTGTTAGAGCACCTCTTATTTGTTAGATCACCTCTTATTTTTTAAAGCTCTTCTCATTTTCAAACATAAACGTGTTTTCTTTTTCGTATAATGACTGGTTCTTTATTCGGATAAGGAAAATGCATCTCAAGGCCGTCACGACCAATAATTTAGTTTAGTTACTTAGTTATCTTACTTCTTACTAATATTATAAATGCGAAAGTTTGTAAGTGTGGATGTTTGTTACTCTTTCACGCTCAAACTCTGTTTATTGTAATATGTATGTACTGTACATCTGTTAAACAAATATATTGAATGAAGATAATAAAGAAAACAGAAAATAAGCGCGCGTGTAGGATGTTTGTGTTTGTTTTGTACGTCAAATTGTCAACGTCAACCTGACTTTTAGGACGCTTCTGTTTTTTACTTTTAAATACGTTCGGAAACCAGAGCGATGTGTTGTAGTTTTGTTGTAGAATTATTTTTTCTATGATTAATAATATGTTACAATGATATGTTTTGTAAATGGTTTCAAGTGTGTGTCATGTTGGTTAGAAGTAGCACAGTATTTATGGTAGTGTTTTCTCTGTTTTTCATTATTTTAGTTTTTAGTTTTTTGTTTTTAGATTGTATATTTTAACCCAGTAATGCCTAGCGTGTCCATATGGACACATAAATCAGGGTTGAATGAAAGAGTTGTTATGGTAGATTTTTTTGACCTTTTTTATGATTTGATTATTCTAACTCTGCGTTCAAATGTCAAATTTTAATATTCTGTGAACATCACTGTTATAACAATTTTAGTTTAGCGGGTATATTCATTTATTTACCACCTTTAACCAGAACGTTGAAAAATTAGACCCGAGATGAGAGTAAGTAGTTATTATTTTCAAATTATTTATTATATTTATGTTATTATAGCACAAATTTATTGAGAAATAGTGTATTTATTTATACAAAAGGATTAAATATTGCCAGAATGCAATTTCATATGTAACATATAGCACTGAAATTCATGTGTCCATATGGACACGCTAAGCTTTAGCCATAGCGTTTTATTATATTTCGTATTACTTTTGGATTGTTCGATTTTGACTAGTTCTGGGAAGAGGCACCACAAATCAAGTGTTAAATGTGAGAAAAAAAAATAAGGTGGTGGTAGTAGTGTTCAGTACCAGAGATATCAACGGTTGACATCAAACGAAATTACGAAAAGGGTGGTAAGTTATCATGATTGGCATTAGAAAGTGGAGGTTAGTCAAACGATTTGGCTATACACCATTACAGCTATCCATAATAAAACAATAATTCCAAAAAGTACAGACTAACATCACATGTATCACCATCACTTTTGTCCACAAGCTTTATTCTTTAGAAGAACCCAAAAAATATATTTTAGAAGTAGATAGGATTTTTTACTCTAACAATACATTTATTAGACTCCTCTAAACACTTGAAGAAAAATACATACTTATAATATTTATGTGATGTAGTATTCGAGAGGAAGTGGTTAATGTGCCTATTTACATGGATGCTGGAAGCTTGTAAGCGTACTGCTTAGATTTTTAAAATAAGATGCTACAGCTGGAGGTTCGTAGGGAGGTTGTATTGATATAGGTTGGTACCTAAAAACTTTTGGTGTAGGTACGAAAGGTGCAAGAAGATAGTCTACCTTCAAATTGTATAGTGGGGTCTGACAAGATTAATCATTACGTGCAGAAAATGGCGTAAAAATAGATGTGTTGGACCGAAATGCAAAGCCATGAGCTCGATGAGCTCTGGGTATTGATTGTACTGTATCTACTAAAATAAAAATAAACTTTTTAAGTTATTAAAAAGTGTCCAGTTTATGTTTTTAAAACAAAAATAATAAATTTTAGTTACCAATTACCAACAAAGATCTGCTTATGCTCTTGTCTTTTCAGCTATTGTAAGTGCTTAGCGTGTCCATTTGGACACGTGATTTTTTTATAACTTCCAAATTATTGATAAAAATAAAATTCATTAATTATGTCTAAGAATACCTCATTTAATCATATTTAATGTAAAAAATAAAGAAAATACAAAAAAAAATAATTCGGGCATTACTGGGTTAATTAGATTCTTTGGAATTTTAAACAATTTAGTTTCTGTGCACTCGTGCGTGGCGTGACATCGCGGGCGCCATCAGAATACCAGCGCTCCGCATCCTATGTCATTGTCATTGGCAGAGGATGCGCAGCATCTATGCTGAGATGGCGACCCATTTAAGATGCGCACAGTTGTTATTTTATAATTTTGTTGTACATATGTTATTGGTTTAGTAAGTGTTTGTAAACGTGCGTATCATAAATAAATGTATTTTCTTTCTTTCAAAAAAACCGCTGAACGGATCGGGCTGAAATTTGGTACAAAGATACATTATAGTCTGGAATAACACATAGGCTACTTTTATCCCGGGAATAAGTTCCCATGGGAACAAATTTTACGCGGGCGAAGCTGCGGGCATCTGCTAGTTTATTATAATGATTTCAGTTTCCTTCAGTTAGCTTGCAGCTTAAGGTCAGCCGTTAGTTTAATGAACCATTGTTGTTGTAGTTAAGAGTTTTCATTGGTCTTTGGAACAAATTGATTTCAAGTGGTCCGTTTATCTCTTTTACTTGTGTAAAATGTTTCCATCTAGGAAATCAGCTGTACTAGATATCAAATTCTTAGATACCCATTTGATTTCAGAAAATTAGCAATTTAATATGCTATAAAATCCGTTTGGCTGTTTTCGATTTGTAAGTCATCAGAACATATTTTTATGATTCTTTTCACAAGGTAGAGCCGTAGAAAAAATATTCTGGTAGTAAAACTCAATCCCACTCTACACTGATCACGTTTCTCTCAGAGATACTGAAGGACCAAGCTAGTAAATTGCCCTTACAGCTCTCTTTTTAATAAAAACTAGCTGACTTCACGCGGTTTCACCCGCGTAGTTCCCGTTCCCGTGGGAATACGGGAATATAATATAGCCTATGTTCACCGCAAAGAGTGTAGCTACCCTGAATATGCAGGATATGCAACAGAACTTAATTTACCTAACATTTTTTTCTATATGCGGATGCGGGCCCTCTGCAATTTCGAGTCAATTTGAATGCCCAAAAACAACAAACAATAAAAAAAGCGCTCAGAAATATTATCCGAATTTTGTTGGTTCAATGGCGATCTTACTAAAATTTGGACTCAAAAAGGTGCGTCCTCAAATTATGTTGAAAAACAAGTAATATTAATATATTATATCAGAGTTTTCCTTATGGGGCAGTATTTTACTCTCCATTAGCAAACTACTACGCAAAGACCTTTCGGTGGTTTTGCATTGTGGTTTTGTACTTCACTTCAATAGTCAGAATACAAATCCAAACAATATGTGTAGGTAGTATTTATTATTTCAGGATTTTGTGTAGGAGAAAAATAGACCCACTGCAACTTCGAGTCAATTGTAATGCCCAAAAACAACGAACAACCAAAAAATCCAAAATTTTTAGGTCCGATAGCGGTCCTACGTAATTTCTGACGTAGGCGCGTCCTTAATATGTAGAATACAATTAATGTTATATCAGACTTTTCCTTATGGGTAATGTTTTACTCTGCATAGTAAGTACACGACGGCCTTTCGGTGGTTTGCACTTTAACAATCGTCATTCACAACCACAGAACTCACTCAGTACGTTCCGTTCCGTTGTCGGCGACATACCGATTACGCCGTTGTCTATCTGTCGTTTTCTAAATCGAGTTCATACGGTATGTGTTTTTGATCTGTGGAATTTCACGAATATATTATTGGATTATTATATCTAGGTATGTAAATTTGATTAAATTATTTAATCAGTTTTTTAGCGAGGTCTCGAAGTATCAAGAATTTCCCTACTTTAAAGTCCTTGGTAGTTTTGCCTTGTAACGTTGTTGTTTTTAGTTTGATGTTAAAATATTGTAAATGTTAAAGTTATATCTTTTATTATTCAGTTTGTTTTTGTCTCGGATACCCTATTCTTTTTTCTTGCGATAGATACCTAGATATTTAGAAGGCTTACCTACATGGGGACGCAGAGGTCCTATAGGGTATTAATGAAAAATGGGACCCTCAGTCTAGCTAGACAATCCACGCTCATCTTTTGTAGAAAAATAATAATGGACCACCTGAAATGAATACACGCTAACTACGATAGGGACTATTGGATTGGAGGTTAAATGTACTGGGCGACTTATTGTTGTCATCTATTAGACCTTTCGTCAGAAAATATTGTAAACCTACTTACTGACTTTATTTGTACTAAAACTTCTACAATTCTACATGATCGGTGAGCGAACAGCTGTGCAACTCACGCAATTCAATTATGTTTACGTAATGATGATTGTTTTGGCTGTACCTATTGAGAACATTTCTTATGTAATTTTTGAACATAATTTGAGGTATAACATTATTATTTAATATTGTGAGACATTCTTGTTACACAGCGCCATCTAGTCATAATCTATACTTCTATACTAATATTATAAAGAGGAAAGATTTGATTCTTTGTTTGCATCGAATATGCTCCGAAACTACTGGACCGATTTGAAAAATTCTTTCACTGTTGGGAAGCCACACTCTTCGCGGTGAACATAGGCTATATTTCATTCCCATATTCCCACGAGAACGGGAGCTACGCGGGTGAAACCGCTTGACGTTTGCTAGTTGATGTTATAAGTTTGTTCTGTGAGATCTAGACATCTGAGAAACATGTATTTCTAAATATTTACCTGCCCATAGCAATAAATCAAATCAGCCTCATCATCAGTCAGGCACTCCAATGCTGGACCTAGACCTCTCCCAAATACATGCCACAAGACTGTCCTGCGCTTTCCGCACCTCGTTTCTATCTACCTGTGACATTATCCAGGTCATCGGTCCATCTGACGGTTGGCCGGCTTGTGCTACGTTTGCCGAATCGCGATCTCCTCCCCAGAACTCGTTTGCTCCTTCGGCCATCGGTTCTTCTACAAATGTGGCCAACCCACTACCCATTTTAATGCACTTTGCCAACTATGGCGACCACTACAGTTCTCTGTCAGACCACCTCATTTCGTAGTTTACCCGCGTAGTTCCGCGTTCCCGTGGGAATACGGGAATAAAATATAGCCTATGTCCACCGCAAAGAGTGTAGCTTCCCAACAGAGAAAGAATTTTTCAAATCGGTCCAGTAGTTTTGGAGCCTATTTGGTACAAACAAACAATCAAATCTTTCCTCTTTGTAATATTAGTATAGAAGATTTTCTAAGCATAGCTCGTTGCAAATTTTTGAGAGCATGGACCAACCCCACCGTCAGCATCGTTCGCCTCAATACTAGCATTTTTTTTAAAATTAAGCTTGCCGAAATTTATGCCCCCTGCCTGCCTGATAGAAAATCATGGCGAGATTGGAGGCTGCGCTTACATTCCATAAGACTTCTGACAGTGGTCCTCAAGTTAGCGGCCTTTTCAAGCTTCGCTAGAAGAAGTCGTAAGATATTATACAACAAACTCGGTGGTCCAGTAGTCGTCTACTACTACTGGACCACCGAGGTAGTTGTATAATAATATCTAATATGTATTTATTTTACTTTCACTTCATACCGAATTGGTTTACTATTATGTAGTTTCTTTAGCAGTTATGTAGATGCACATAATTATATTTATTTTAATATTATAATGAGGAAGAATTTGTTACCTCTTTATATTTTGTTTGTTTGCTTCTGAAATTACTAAACCAATTGTAAAAAATATTTAACTAATAATTTTATTCCCGCCTCCGTGTGGCGACGGGGTCCCGTGTTGTGACGGATAAGAGTACAAAATGTCGCCACTCCAATACATTCCGAGGGTGTCGCAGATCCATGGCGTAAAGCAGGAAAACTCGAAATGAAACCCGGTTGTCAGTAAAATGACAATCGTTAAGCCCAGTTGAAGGCCTTATGGGCGGCTTGAAAAATTATAACTGCGGTCGCGGCGACCTGCGCCTGTGCATTTCAACACGGGCGATAGGCTCACCTATTACGTGGGAATAAACTATACGGTGAAATGTGGGCGTTTATTATGCCTCTGCCTACCTTCGGGGATAAAGGCGTGATTATATGTATGTATGTACATATAATCACGCCTTTATCCTCTTAGCTGTTTATTAGTTAAATACATATTTAACTAATAAACAGCTATGTTATAAGTATTACTGTTATTAGCGAGCAACATAGGCAATATAACATCAAGCTACTAGCACCAGGAGCTGAGCAGTTGTAAAAATGGGATTTTTTAAAAAACCAATGTTAATACAGGCATGATTAGATTTAAATGGGTGCTGCAGATTACCAGTTGTAGTATGTCTTAGACAAAGCCGTAGGACACAACTAGTTTTCTTATAAACCTGTGAAAACCAAGTATCGATGTTTTTATTATCGTGAAACAGGTTTTCTAAAGTTACAAACATAAACGAAGGTCGTGTACTTGTTCAATACTTATCTTTATTTTAAGCGAATTTCTGATAGAAATTAGACGTTTAGTTTTTAGAGGTCGGGCCTGGGTAAACGTAGGACGTCTACGCGTCAGATGGCGACCGATCTGGAAAAGGCTGGGACTGGATTCGAAAGGCGTAGGGCCGTGTATTGTGTCCTGAATTCAGAGAGGCCTACGTCCAGTAATGAACTGTCATAGCCTGATTTGATTGATTGATTGAATAAAATGTCTTCTATTCTAATATAATGCCGAATAAGGAGTAATCATAGTCTATTTATTGATAAGTTGCGTTAAGATAAACGGCGTTAGTGGCGAACTGCGTTCGTAACCTATGACGATGGTGTCAAATCGCGTATAATGTCGAACTGCGTATACGTCGAATCGCGTTTGTGTCATACAGCGTGTAATTCAAGAAATCTTACAATTACCTAACTAAGAATATCAACATAGGTACGCCAGCACTTTTTAAAATATATCTGTCGATCTTATTGTTGATCAAAGATCTCAACATTCTTACGAATAGGTCGTAAAACAGCATTATTAAGTTGTTGTAAATGTTCTTTAAATTTTCCACCTTAACGATCTTTACATAATATAATTAGATAATTACTAACAGTTACTATATACATATAACTTTATCACTTACACGCATATTACAAAATATTAGGTACACAATTGAAACATGTCAACACAGAACTAACAACAATTTATTTATATATAATTAAAAGTTGGATCGTCAATGGTCAATACAAAATGTAGGTAAATAGACATGTTAAGATAACAATAAATATATTTGTATAGTATAGGTAAGGTAGTCAAAATATCGTGTTATAATAATGTCAACATCATTAAACAGTCAATTTAGATACTAATATTATAAATGTGAAAGTTTGTAAAGATGTTCGGATGTTTGTTACTCAATCACGCTCTAACGGCTAAACGGATTGGGCTGAAATTTAGCAGAGAAATAGCTTATAGTCTGGAATAACACATAGGCTATTTTTCATCCCGGGAATAGGTTCCCACGGGAAGCGGGAACGGCTACCAAATTTCACGCGGGCTCAGCCGCTAGCATCATCTGGTACATCAATATGAAAGAATACACAGTTGCGTAGATCCGTGGAGTAGGACTTTATAAAATCGACCAAGTGTACCAAAAAACGAAAAACATCACGTTTGTTGTAGGTATGGTTAATTATTGTTATTTTTCTGATTTTCAAATCTCTAGCTACCGCGGTTCCTGAGATTCGACAGATAGACAGACGGACAGTGAAGTCACATAAATAGGGTCCCGTTTTAACACTTTGGACCCTTAAAAAGGTCCTGTGATATTCGAACGATAAATCATGGCTCACTTTTGCATTCAAAACATACGCTTCGCAGCCTTGTTGAAGTTCAGTCGATTCCCACTGAACCTTCTGTGACATGGATGATCAGCATTGTATCAATCTGTTTTCTGATTTCTGTTGTATCACTTGATAGTAAGAATCAATTCTCATTCAGGTTTAAGGGTCACGTGAAACGTTGAGTAAGTAAATTGAGCTATTAACTTGTTACTAAAGCTGGATTCATCATTCAGAGAAAGATGGTAGTAAAATCCTGTAAACTTAAACGGTCTTATAGACTTATAGAGATATATACATAGAATAACCATACGCTCCTCGTTTACAAAATACATGAAATATTTTTACAAATATGTCGTTTACGGATTACGTATGTCATGGTTGTTAAGTTGTTTCGTTTAGTCACGCATCGTCGAATTTGCTCAAGGTACCTAACCATGTAAAAATCATAAAAAGAACATTTATCAACCGTCGGCGTCGCCTCGTAGCCCAAAGTACACAACCTTATCAATCCAGATACCTATCTGATCGAAAGTGCTTATGTAGCATACGGATGTTGTATATGCAAAACTGAAAAAGCCTCTCGAAGATCCTTTGTAGAACCCAAAACTGTGGATGTTTACTGAAGCCAATTGAGTTCCACCATAATACCTATTGCCGGAAGTTCTACTTTGGCTCCACAGTGTGACACTCGAAATGAAGCCCATTGAGGAAGTTCATCATCAAACTATGCATAAGAAAGTATAATTCATTCGTAGCCTTCACATTCCACGTCGAGGGCCTTCGATTCTACCAATTACATTATAATGTGATTATGTACTTTCTAAATATTTACCTATTCCTTTACTTCGTGCGGTCATCGTTGTCCCTGATGGTGATATTAATCTGTGCAGCCTTTATCAATGGAGCACCTGTTGAACTTTTTCCAAGGGCTGGTTCCTAAAGGAGACGATATAGCTTTACCATTCCCGCTATCAACCTGTTCTCCATGCTTATTTTAAGAAAATAGACGTAACAACGAAGGTGAGCTTTTAGCTGCTTCTCGGCAATATCCATTGACGTATATGTTTCTCGTCGGTCTATCCATTTTAGTACTTGAAGAATATGTCTTTAGTCATAGCTGCCCTATGCAGTGGTCTGACTATATTATGATACTCGTAAATACAGATAGACATACTTGTTCCTTTGATATTGACCTTACTATCATGTTGGGGTCTCAAATAATACCAGCTCCACACTTCACTCGTTCTACGAAACAGCGATACCTACCTTGACGTACCAATGGTGAAATCGCATCGACCAATCTTATTTTTTCAACCCCTTACGAGTACTAGAACGAAGCATTGCCATTGGATATGGGATTCGAGGAATTGGCAAGTATTAGGCACACACGTTCTTCGTCACATTACTACTTGGAGACAAAATGAGCGTAGATATACGTCATCGCCTAATAATTTGGTGTCTTTTGCGCTATTGACAATTTGACCACGGTGGATAGAATTGTGCAAAATGTCTGCCGTCTATCATTGCTTAAATAATGTCGAAACAACAGACAAAAAACTCAATATCCCTGAACAAAATAGATATTGCTACGATCAATTTCTTAATTACATGGCGAGAAAATATAATTAGCCATTTAATGTTAGGTATTGTTTTAAAGTCTGAAAAGAAACAGTGCAGACGCGATAAAGAGAAGAGGCCGCGGAGTCCCACTTACTCCCGCCGGAGATCATGGCTTGCACCATGGTCTCCAGCGAGTGAGTGTCCACGTTCTGACCTGCCACGAGGACCTGGCGCTGTTGCGCCCACGTCGTGCACTCTACCAATGACTGGAATGTATAATCAAATTTGGCTCTTCATTTTTAGGAAGTCGTCTTCATCATCTAATGGGGCCTGGAGCTCGTCTTTTATGGTACATGTAAATTCCTGCTTGCATACCTATACCTGTTGCCGAAAGGGTTCATAATTGTAGCATAATTATAATATCTGAACATTAGTAACACTTTATGGACTGCAATAAATGTACTGAATAGTGACTCACTGTCAGAATAAATAACACAGCACTTCATTATAGTAAACACATTATTGTTTAACAATGCTGAAGACAAAAAGACAAAATTTTACGATGTAGCACATCAATTTCACACCTGTTATAGTTATTCAAATGAGATAACACTAGATATTATCTTCTCAAATAAAGAGATAATCAACTATGCTAAAACAAAGACTGACGTTCTACTTAGTATTTTATGTCGAAATTTTACTGGCTTACAAGTTATTGACGTTATGATAATTAGCAACTATATTGTTGTATGCAAAGCAGATAGTAACACCAAACACCGAGCGCAGACTCTAGGTTAAATGGTTTCCAGGTTAATACTAGTAGGTGATCAATGCAGACAAACAAATTCTGTTTTGTCAATCTCAAAATAGCTGTACTACTACTCTCTTTCGCTATTTTTCCTTGTCTACATGTTTGTAGATGTCCTCAAATTTATGCTATATGAAGTTACGCTTCCGTAGATTCGGATTGAAATTTATCGCCATTCCTAAATTAAGAACTAATTCTGCCAGGGATGTGGGCAAACTGGACTAGTGCTCTGCTGCTGCAATGAAGTTCACACAGACACACATAAGGAACACATACCAGAATTGAGCAATATTTCGATGTGTACCATAAGATTTATTTTTAAAAGTCATGATTCTTCCATATTACAGTGGGTATAATTTGTATTATGTTTTGCATCATACTTGCATGTATATGCATCTGTTAGTGCTACTCCTCATTGTTCCTTCAACACTCATATCGATGCGATATCTAATGATGAATCTCGAGTACAATACCTTATTTTTAGAAGCGGCTTTAATTTTGCAATCCAATTTTATCAAGATGCGATTACTGTATCGATATAGACAATCTATCTACTATTTTTATCTCAAACATCACCATGATTTACTATCTTATGTCTTTGACTATGGACAGGGTCGTGACTACGTTCGACGTTCATGTCTTTGATTATTAGATCCATGGTCAGATCTGTCTTTCCAGGTCTCGATGTACACATCCCACTCAGGTGAATTCATGTTCTAACGATGTCAAAATTGCTTGACGACTGTTGTAAGTCTTATTTTGGTAAACGATCTGTGATACAGAATATCTAATATAAATGTGTAATGACATCATTCTAAGTTAATAACCACTATCTATATCATCAAAATAAATTCTGGAAACGACTGGCTCGTTTGCGATAAATGTGTAAGTGGGAGAGATATTTTGATCGATGCTTGATGAAGCATAACTTCTCATTACTTCTCATACCTTAAAACTACTGGCCCTCAATCGATGTCCATTTCTTACCTGTTGCCATGTAGACTGCTGCCATAGAAGTTATCTATATTTTTTCTCTACGAAAGAGTTCATGTTTCAATGAAAGTACATACGAATTTGAGAATGCATGGTCAATCCGAAACGAAATTGCTTTGCACTGAGAATTGACGCCATCTCTCGGATAACATTTGGAGTCAAGTATCTAGCGTTGCCGATTTTTTTATACTTCACACAGAAACGCGATTATTGTCAAAATAGCAACTCATTAATCTTTTGAGTAATGTAAATATGCCATCTAGTTCATTTTTAGGGTTTCGTAGCCAAATGGCAAAAACGGAACCCTTATAGATTCGTCATGTCTGTCTGTCTGTCCGTCTGTCTGTCCGTCCGTGTGTCACAGCCACTTTTCTCCGAAACTATAAGGTCTATGCTATTGGAACTTGGTAGCTAGATGTATTCTGTGAACCGCATTAAGATTCTTATATAAAACTAGAAAAAAAGCAGTAAATTTTGGGGATCCCCATACTCAGAACTGAAACTCTAAATTTTTTTTTTCATCAAACTTATACATGTGGGGTATCTATAGATAGGTCTTCAAAAATGCTTTGGAGGTTTCTAACATCATTTTTTTCTAAAGTAAATAGTTTGCGCAAGAGACACTTCCAAAGTGGAAAAATGTGTGTCCCCCCCCCTCTAACTTCTAAACTAAGAGATTGATATATCTAAAAAAAAAAATATGATGTACATTGCCATAAAAACTACCAACGAAAATTAGATTGAACGAGATAGAGCTGGTAGTTTTTTTTAATACGTCATAAACCGCAATTTCCGGTTAGTGAAATCACTACCACTGCGAACGTGTTAAAACATCAGTCAAAGTTACAACGAACTATAAGAACTTTTATATTATGTTACTTGCTGCTACGAAACCCTTCATGGGCGAGTCCAACTTGCACTTGGCCGGTTTATTTGTGATTCTAAGGTGTCTATGCAATATTATATTCAAATAAAGTTGCGCAAATGTGCATAGAATTATAGATCTTAAGGGGCCCATGCAATATTGGAGGTGACTGTACAAGCATCGGGGCTCAGGATCTTTACTTGCCCTGACCACTTCAGAACTAATCGCCTCCAACGGCCGTAGGGTCTTCGACAAAATGCCGCCAGGTCATTACTACTTGAGCAATAATAGTTCTTGAGATCAGCGCGATCAAACAATGAACTCTGCACTTTATATAACATTGAACTTGAGGTCAACTCTATATTATACCACCTTCCTATGTTCTATCGACGTTTGACAAAACTACTAATGAATTTTACGTCTTCGCAAATTTGTATATTATTGTAGGTATGCATTGTATGTAATTAGTACTCAGGTGTATCGAAACAAGTATCCTTTATCTATTTACCATGTTTGAGAATGTCAGAATGAATTCCGTGGCTGGCGTGAACAACTTGACATCTCGACTTGTATGATTTTCTTTTTATTAGCTTAATACGTTCCTAACGGTATGAATCTATATATAAAAAAATTACAACTGAATGTGTACATAATTTTTTTTGTAATCACGCTTGGTAGTATGTTGACATCTCGCATTTTATCGTCTCTAATTTGATAAATCTACATGCCTAGTTATCGATTATTTATTTTTTGTGAACGAAGATTGATATGTGGTTATATCAAGATATACTTAGCTACCAGGATAATGTCGGTTTCTGGATATCTCCACTTACACACTTATGACTGTCTGAAAAAATGAGAGATTAAAAATGACAAATTGATATATTAAGTTATGTCGAACTGAATATTCTGTTTGAATTCTGACATAATGAGATATCAAGTTATAGACAGCCGTCTTCCTCAAATTAAGTCATGATAAGTTATGATGTCAAGTTATGAACAGGTTGAATATTTCTGTTCAATACGTGACATATCGAGATGTACAGTTATGGCCGCACTTTCCTAGCTCGCAATTTGGTAAACAAACTAAAAATAAAAAATCAATTCAAGATTTAAAACCACATTTCCCAGCTATGAGAGCCATTATTGTATATTGTGTTTCAATAGCTTTGCGCAAAAATGTAAACAAACACATTTGATCTTATATATCCATAGTTACTTGGAATTGAGTATTCACCCTGATTATATTCTAGTATCCAGGAGTCATACAGTGTTCTTACAATCATTTCGACACCAAATAACTTCTTTATGATAGTTTATTTTCATTTAAAATACCTACTCAGGAGTACTATGGGCAATAGATGGTAAAAAATTAAATGATTTGTCATACGATATTTTTCTACTCATCTGTCTTAGACAATGATTGTCGAAACATGACATGTTTACATTATTGCCAGATCGGACAGGATTGGACTATAGAAAGTCGACTGGTAAGAAAAATTTAAGCGTTGAACAGCGTTTGCTTAGCAAAAATGTACAGAGTTTTTTTTTTAACGTGACGGAAAATCCTCATGGATGCTATGTCGGACTCCTACCGACTAAAAAACCTCATGTAACGCTCAACAGCCTATGGTTGGGAGCCCCGGGTAAGCCCTCGGAAGGATGTCCCAGGACTCCCAACAGACCCACGGCCGCCGCTACGGCCTCGCCTAGGGGGTGGTTCGGGTGCTATCCCGCGTCTTTGAGGGGTTTTAGGGTGTTCTTCTAAGGGGGAGGGGGGGGGGGGGTGCATCCCTCACGTCACGCTGCCGTCATGGGCCTGCTTCTATAAGGACGGTGAGCAGCCCTCTCACCGTCCTCAGGCCCCCGGTCCTGGAGGCCGATAGCCTACGGCGAAGACACGTCGGCGGCCCCCAAGCCGCCGACTGCGGATCTCGGGTCTCTCGCCGCCTTCTTCACGAGCATGACCTCCTCGCAGAAAGAGGCGGCGCAGTCCCACTTACTTCCGCTGGAGATCATGGCTCGCACTATGGTCTCGAGCGAGAAAGTGTCCACGTCCAGACCCACTACGAGGACCTGGCGCTGTTGCGCCCACGCCATGCACTCCACCAGCGTGTGGAGCACTGTGTCATCGCTGCGGTCCTCGCAGTGCTGACACTCGGCCGTGGTTTCCCGGTGTCTTCGCCACAAATACCTACCGAAGCTACCGTGCCCGGTTAGTATCTGTGACAACCGGTAGGAGAGAGCACCGTGTCTCCTCTCCAGCCACTCGTCCATGACCGGTCTGATGGCCGCGATTGTGGCGAATTCCCCCTTTGGTTGCTCAAGTCGCACCTTCATGTCTCCACGGTTTTCTGGTGGAGCAGGGACCGCTGGGCCTCAATTTCCCAAGACGCAGGCCTTTGACCTCGCCCCAGTGCCTCCTTGCGCCATCTAAACAGTGACGCAAGGGCTCTCGCTTCCAGGTCCCTAGGAGGGGTCCCGGCTAGGAGACATTCCGCCTCACCTGAGATCGTGCGGCCCCCAAGTTGAATGGAGTGGCGTTGTCGTTATCACGACTACTGCCTAACTTAAGGGGGCCTGACACCTCTTGCAGAAGACTATGCTGCGTTCGTGCGATCCATGGCTCTTTACAGGGCTCCGGTATGGGCAGGGAATCTAACGGCCAGTAACGTGGCAATACTGCGACGTCCACTGCGGCTGCTGGCCGTCAGGATTATAAGAGGATACCGCACGGTCTCTTTTGAAGCGGCAACTCTTTTAGCCGGTACACCTCCATGGGACCTGGAAGCGAGGGCACTTGCAGCACTATACCTGTGGTGCAAAGAGGCAGGGGAGCGAGATCTGAGACCTGCTTCACAGGAAATCGAGGGTCAGAGGTCTCAGCTCCGCCAAGTAGTCGTGGAGGAGTGGAAGGAGCGACTTGGACAACCAACAGCCGGGCATGATATAGTTGAGGCGATAAGGCCTGTAATGAAGGACTGGCTGGAGAGGCGCCATTGCTGCCTCTCCTACCGGCTGAGGCAGCTACTCACCGGGCATGGTTGCTTCGGTGTGTACCTGCATCGGATAAGGCGGGAGCCAACGCCAGAGTGCCACTACTGTTCTGGCTGCTTACCGGATACGGTGCTCCACACTCTGGCAGATTGCCCAGAGTGGACGGATCAACGATGTGGCCTTTCAGTGGCCTTAGGAGTGATAAATATCACGCTCCTACGGTCAGCAGCGAAAGTTTATGGAACTCCGCCGCCTTGTTTTGTGAGGAGGTGATGGTTGCAAAAGAGGCGGCGGAAAAGGAACGGGAGAGGAACAGCAATCTTTCGAGCCGCAGGAGAAGACGCGCTGGGAATCGGAGATCTCAGAACGATCTCCGTCCCCCATAAGCGTTAGCCTGGGGGCGACACTCAGGGCTAGCTGTCGCGCTGGCAGAGACAGGCCCAGGGTGGTGACGCGTGACGTATTCTGGCACGCACCTCAATTAGACAGAAGAGGCAATGTGTGGTCTCTCTCCACGAGGAGGGGTCGCCGGTGAATGGCGACCAGGGCTGGTCAGGGTCCCTGGGATTTCCTTTCGAGGGTGCACCAGGTACCCTGGCAACATACAGCCAAGACGGAGTAAGAAAAAAAAAAGGGACCTTTTGTAATCAAAAAGCTAGACGACTCAGGGGAGAAATATCTCTGGCAACCAATTCAATGGCTCCAGTACGATGAAAACTGAGTTTACCAATAAGTAATGAAAAAAAAGGACTTGTTGGATGTCCTTGATTTAATCGACGAGTCTTTTAAAGACTTTTATTTGCAACTTAAAACAGTCAATGACCCCTTGACATCTAACACTGATCCAGATTTGGACCAAGCAATTGATTATTCTACAGTGATTACTCCTTTTACCATATGAAACTAATAGAATCATAGCATTTAATTTTAATATTTATCCAATTACCTCTTTCTTTTTGAATTTTGGTAATGATGTTTAAATAGTAAGTACCTACCTCCCTTGTTTTTTTCAGTTAGGTATCATGTATTATAAAAAACATTGCTTGCCCAAGAAAACAATACTTATTTTGATGGTGCCTAAGTTGATAACTACTGTAAACACTTTTATAGTTGCTGAGAACAAGTTGATAATTCGGTGATTAACTTGATAACTCGTCGGTGAACAACTTGACAAGTCTAATATTGCCAAAACTGTAAGGATTTTGTCTCATTTACTATCATAGATTTAAAATTGGCCTAAAATAATATGGAAAACAATACATACTCTTTAATTTAACTAATTTACCGATTTACCAGAAACGGTCAAACTTTCAAATGGCCGCCCTCTAAAATTGACATTTTATACTTGTCAACTTATTCACGCCAGCCACGGAATTATTCCCCTAAGATACACTTTCCCGGTAGATACACTTTTTGAAAAATCTCGCTTTTATTCCCTTTTGGTATACACTATGTATTTTCCCCGCGGACTCAGTATTCTGTAAACGATCACTGCAGTAAGCAACATTTACTATGGCCGGATATGGATGGGTGACCACCACGTGGACCACTTTGTGACATTTATTTACGAGCGTTTCCGTGCTTCGGAAGGCACGATAAGCTGTTGGTCCCGGTTGTCAGTAAAATGACAGTCGTTAAGCCAAGTTGAAGGCCTTACGGGCGGCTTGAAAAATTTCAACTGTGGGTCGTCACAACCTGCGCCCGGGTCGGCAGCGCGTGTGTAACGCCTCTGGTGTTGCAAACGTCTATAGGCTACGGTTACCAACCTTCCGGTGGGCCGTAAGCTTGTCTGCTACCTAAGTAGTATAAAAAAACCCAACACTCTAAGACTTAGACGTAGCACTTTCGTTCCGCTACGAATAGGTATATCACCGTGGCAAATGCTGTACATTGTTCTTTGGTAAATTGCAGACACCTTTTACTACGCTTGTTCTTTTGTCATTCGTTGTTGTTTCATGTGTTTTACAGTAAAATTGTAAAATTAAATCGAACGTTTTCAAAATTTGACCCAGGGCGCTCGACGGAAGACCACTGGGTAGAGACCTTGTGGTTTTAGTCGGTTCGAATCTGGTATACCTAACATCCCTGGGGCATTCCAGACGTAAAAACCGTGACTCGCAAATTTCCTCCATCGATTTTTTTCCAGAACACAGTATCCTGTTTCAGTAAAATTTT
This sequence comes from Miltochrista miniata, assembly GCA_933228765.1. Lineage (NCBI taxonomy): Eukaryota > Metazoa > Arthropoda > Insecta > Lepidoptera > Erebidae > Miltochrista > Miltochrista miniata. The sequence continues at coordinate 32,156,508 of OW121756.1, read as the reverse complement.
TCGACATTGTAACAACGACATTTAAACAAAAACCTACGTAGTTTGGCATTTATAATTAGGACATAACAAAAAAAATTTTTCAATAAAAAATATAACCGACTTCCAACAAATCCTGAAAAATAAAATTTACTTAGCACAAAGTAAAATGTATTTTGATTTATCTGATTTTATTCAATATCATATTGAAGTCGGCGCCAAGTAAACCCATAGGTTTATGTAGGTATTATTCATGGCACCAACTTCAATACTATATTGAAGAAAATCTGATAAATCAAAATACATTTTACTTTGTGCTAAGTAAATTTTATTTTTCAGGATTTGTTGGAAGTCGGTTATATTTTTTATTGAAAAATTTTTTTTCATTATTTTAAGTGACGGGTGAACCGAAAGATATATCTATCTAGGTGAAAGTTTTCATCAATACAAATCAATCAAGCCCAAACACAAGGTAGTTGCTGTAAATCGTTAAGGATTTCCCTCGACTGTCTTTCGGTTCCATAATCAGATCAACTCCAGATATTCATTAAATTGTAGTACCTACATTAAAGCACTGAATTAAAAATTTTACAAATGCACTGATTGTCCCTACAATTTTCGGTGGTTGCCCTCGATTTTCCTGGATTCCATCATCAGATCCTGATCTGATTAAAATAGGACCACCTCAGAAGTACACCCTATTCAAGAAAGAAAACAATTTAAATCCGTTTATAATTGACGGAAATATCGGTGAACATACATAAAACATTGGAAACTTCCTTTTTTATTAAAGGCGGATCTATCAATCTAGGTGCAAAGTTCTCATCAATACAAATCAATCAAGCCCAAACACAAGGTAACTGCTGTAAATTGTTAAGGAATGCCCTCGACTGTCTTTCGACTCTATCATCAGGTTGACTCCAGACCTTCATAAAAGTGTAGAACATTAAAGCACTTAATTAAAAAGTTAACAAGTGCACTAGTTGTCGCTACAATTTTTGGTGGTTGCCCTCGTTTTCTCCTGGATCCCATCATCAGATCCTGACCTGGTGAAAATGGGACCACCTCAGAAGTAAACCCTATTCAACAAATAAATAAATTTTGAAATCCGTCTATAATTGACGGAAATATCGCTTGACATACATAAAAAAAATACATACAGACGAATTGAGAACCTCCTCCTTTTTTTGAAGTCGGTTAAAAAGTGGTATAACCTAAAAAGCATCAAACCCAACGTAAATGTATGTTTAGGATGATAAATATAAAATCTCTTGCGTAGGCACATATTTTTTCCCAGTCAATGCTAAACCTTGACAAATACTACGGAACTAACCAATTATGATAAACTTCATATTATGCCTGTTGTGTGCTTAGAGATGAAACAAAAACATACATAATATACCTACATAGAAAACACCCAAACTCCGAAACAAACATTTGTGGATCACACAAATATTTGGACCGACCCAGGAATCGAACCCAGGACCTCCAGAGCCACAGGCGGTATCACTCACTACTGACTACGCCACAGAGGCAGTCTTTTGTGTGTTTTCCAAGATTAGAGAAACTTATAAATGTGTACATAACACCTGTTATATCAATGTAGTAAAATATTTATGTCTGTTTATTTCAGGATCGCCAAAACCAAAGATGTCTAGAGAGAGAGTGACGACTCCACTGCTGTACGCAGTGTCCGCAGCCGTGCTGGGAATGCTGCAGTTTGGTTACAACACAGGCGTCATCAACTCACCCCGGCCGTTCATTGAGGACTTTATCGCGCAGCAATATGAAGTCAGCCCTGGTTTCCTTTTCGGCTTGATCGTCAGTATATTTGCCGTCGGTGGTATGATCGGATGCCCACTAGCCAGTTGGATGATGGATAAATATGGACGTAAAAAGTCTCTACTCTATAATACAGTGTTTGGTGTGATAGCTGCTCTATTAATGGGATGCAGCAGATCGGCAAAATCAGTTGAAATGCTTATCATCGGCAGGTTTCTGATAGGTATCAACTGTGGTTTCGCCACTACAGCTTCACCAACATACGTATCAGAAGTATCGCCTGTGAAATATCGAGGAGCGTTCGGGACTGTGAACCAATTGGCAGTGGCTTTTGGTTTGTTAATTGGACAGATATTGGGCATTGACGTGATATTAGGCAGTACTGAAGACTGGCCGTGGCTTCTCGGATTGGCGGTTGTGCCTTCCGCGGTTCAGTTTGGAATGCTGTTATTTGCGCCTGAAAGTCCCCGTTATTTGTTGTTGGTCGCTCGTGATGAGGAAAAGGCTAGAGCGGCTCTCAGCTACATGCGTCAGACGATGGAAATCGATGATGAAATGAATGATATGTTCATGGAAGACAATGCGGCGAAACAAGAACAGCAATTCACAATTCGTGATCTGTTTACGATCGACTCACTGCGGCGGCCGCTTGTAATTGGCGTTGTGATGCACTTATCCCAACAGCTTGGAGGCATCAATACTGTATTGTATTACTCGGCTACTATATTCCAAAATGCTGGATTGACGCAGGAAAATGCAAGGCTGGCATCAATAGGTGTTGGCAGCGTTCTGTTCATAATGGCGTTGGTGTCGATTCCGTTAATGGATCGCCTGGGCCGGCGCACGTTGCAGCTGACAGGACTAGCAGGCATGGCGGTGTTCTCAGTGCTCATGACTGTAGCATTTTTCACGTACAAGCAAAATTCTACGATGAGTATATTTGCTGTGATATTCACATTCTTATACGTTGCTTTCTTTGGAGTCGGTCCCAGTTCAATTCCTTGGATGTTGTTATCCGAATTGTTTGGCCAAGGATCCAGGAGTGCGGCGGTCAGCGTAGGTGCATTGGTCAACTGGCTTGCGAACTTCATAGTGGGCCTTACTTTTATCCCGTTATTACAAGCATTGGGTGATTATGTATTTCTACCCTACACCGTCCTTCTTCTATTATTCTTCACATTTACGTACCTGAAACTGCCTGAGACGAAAAATAAAACAATCGAGGAAGTAATAGATCTCTTTAAGAATTAAAAAGGTACCTATAATTTTAAGCGACATTCCTTAGATTTAAGTTTAACATTATTGAAACTGAATTTCATACAATCAATGAATAAACATGTTTATTTGTAAATTTTGTCTTCTTTCTAGAAATTTGTATAAAAAAGTAAGACTGAGCGCTTCATTCATGAAAAAAATGCTGAATACTTAAAGTACTTACTAAAAGATATAATTTATAGCATCTGAATGTATTATGTATTATATTTACCAACTTGCTATTTAAGACTTGTAGGTATAAATTGTATAAAATAGATTTTTAGCTCAATAGGGAACTAAAAACTAGTATTATACGTACACCACCACAAATATTAATGATAATATATTATACCTTTAGTAATATCTATATAGTATATCACGGTAGTTCTAATCACTTGTAAAACTCATTAGTCAACTTGATTAATGGTGAGTTCAGTGCAATTTTCACACCTAAGCGCCGATCTTTTAATAAACGTTTCTCCATGAGTGAGTGGGCAACTCCTGGAATTTATAAAAGCCGTAACAAACTGTATGAACTATATGAAGAGAAGTCCTATAACCACAATCCGCAATTTCAAGAATTTGTAAAAAAATATTCAAAAACATTCAGACAAGCCTGTCTTAGAGCGAAATCTATTTATTTAAAAAATAAAATCAAATGTTCAAATAATATTATTAAAGAAACTTGGAATGTCATAAACATTGAAACTGGTAAATCTAAAATACGTTGTAATGATTTTCATTTAAAAATAGATAATTTTGATATTGAAGAGGACTTGGAAGTTGCGACTGAATTTGAAAAATATTTTTCTAACATTCCAGTTTCTATTACCAGAAGTCTCTCTTCTTGCTCTGCTTCTGCCGAACAAATTCTAAAACTTGGCGTAGACGAATGCGGCACAGACTTTGAATTCTCAGCTGTCAGTCCTATAGATGTTTTAAAAACTTTTAAAGAAATTAATATGAAAACCACTAAAGATTTATGGGGTCTATCTGTCAAAACTGTTGCTCATATTATAACTGTAATAGCCCCGCATCTGGCAACTGTGTTCAATAGCTGTGTCGAGACTGGTGTGTTTCCTGACTTGATGAAACATAGTAAAGTCATACCTTTATTTAAGGCGGGAAATAGTGAGGATCCCTCGAACTTTCGACCTGTTTCCATATTACCTACACTCAGTAAAATTTTTGAAAAGCTAATGCTTAAACAGTTGCTCAGTCACTTTAATAAACATAATTTACTACACAGGAAACAGTTCGGGTTCACAAAGGGTTGTTTAACAGTGGATGCAGGAGTTGCTTTACTTAAGAGTATTTACACGGCTTGGGAGGATTCGCAGGATGCACTGGGTGTGTTTTGCGATTTGTCTAAGGCCTTCGATTGTGTTCACCACGAAACTCTGGTCAAAAAGTTGCGCCACTATGGTGTCAGGAATAGAGCTCTCGACCTCATGACTTCTTATTTGAGCAATAGAATTCAGAGGGTTGAAGTAAACGGTATACGATCTCCAGGGACCCCAGTTGTAATGGGTGTCCCGCAGGGTTCAATCCTTGGTCCATTTCTCTTTTTAATATACATAAATGATTTACCTTATTATGTTAGGGATGAACATGAGATTGTTCTGTTCGCGGATGATACTTCTCTGACATTTAAAATTAATAGACAGTTAATGGATTATGACGATATTAACAGTGCACTTTCAAAAGTTGTTTATTGGTTTAGCGTTAATAACCTTCTTTTAAATGATAAAAAAACTAAAGTAATAAAGTTTTCGACACCTAATGTGAGACAGGTGGCGACCAATGTACAACTGAATGGATCCGGGCTGGACTCTGTGGAGACTACAGTATTTTTAGGCATTACAATTGACTCGAAGTTGCACTGGGGCCCGCATATAGAAAAATTGTCAGGTAAATTAAGTTCTGCTGCATATGCAGTTAAAACAATTAGACGGCTCACTGATGTTGAAATGGCTAGAATAGTCTATTTCAGTTATTTCCATAGTGTTATGTCATACGGAATTCTTCTCTGGGGAGATTCAGCGGACATCAATAACATATTTATATTACAAAAGAGAGCTGTGAGAGCAATATACCAGCTAGGTCCTAGAGTTTCTCTAAGAGAAAAATTCAAAGAAATTAATATTCTAACTGTTATATCACAATACATATATGAAAATTTAATTTATGTGCATAAAAATAAGGACCAATTTCTAAAAAAATGTGATATACACAATGTAAATACCAGGCATAAAGATAATCTTGTTTTACATGCTACTCGTCTACACAGTATAAGCAGTTCTTTTGTCGGACAATGTATAAAGTTTTATAATAAACTTCCCAAAGAAACTAGATTATTGTCAATAAACAAATTCAAAGCTACCATTAAAGCCAAATTATGTAGCAAGGCATATTATACAATTCAAGACTATATAGATGATAAAAATGCGTGGGTTTAAGGCGCTCCAAGTCAACACACAAAAAAATAAATTATGTACCTACCTAGACGAATTTTGTTTAAAAAAGGATATTGCTTAATGAAAACTCGCGTGTACAAATCTCATCACACAAATCATTCAACAATTACACCTCTGTAGTTGTTGAATGATTTGTAATTACCTACTGGATGTTAAAAGAGTGGCTGGAGTTTTATTGCCAGGTTCTTTTTTTCTCCAGCTCTACCTATTGCTTTGCGAATCTGGCAGTAAATGTAAATGTAGAAGCAATCATTTTGACGTTCATAAGCGTTACATTGTGACCTATATGAATAAAGATTTTTTCATTTTCATTTTCATTCAATAACAACACTATATCACAATTATTTATTACACTTTGTTATGTTTGTATTCAATGCTCAACAATTTATCCAGTCAGTAATATCAATGATATAAACAGTAATATCAATCTCTGGTTTCCATACAACTCAAGTTTTTTATTTTGTGCATATAAAATGAGGTCTAAACCTTCAAAGGAGCCTTGGGATGGAATGCTTTTCCACCAGAGATGTGCTATGCTACGTTGCTATGGATGCGTTTGATATATGATTGATATATTTATTGCTAGTGCTGGAAACAGATTCAACTAAGTTGTTTTTTTTTACATGGAAGGATGCGTGCTATAATTGTCAACTTATAACTGCCGCATAGCTCGCGCTGCGCATCTTCCTCCCCCACATATTACTCTCTCCATAGCTTAGTATACAGGGTGGAATTTAAAGACGGTAGTTGGAGGGAAAGTACCCTTAATATTGATAATGGCAAGTTTTGCTGAAAGGAAACATTCCTTTATTTTCAAAAGTAACTAAAACTGCATTTAAAGATTTTTGAAAAATCACCTGCTTGAGCCGGGAATCGATCTTGGGAGATGTGAAAAAAAAGAACATTCTGTGTTTTATGATACCAATCGAAAGAGTCTTTAGTAAGGAACAATTTCTTTTAAACAACATAGTATCTTAAATTAAAGGAACACCAAGTAAATATGTTTTTATAGTAAAGCTTACTCACATCTGAAGAAAAAAAAACAGTCTAATTGAGATTCTTTTCCTTTTTATGAAGTTTGTTAATAAAAATATTCTAGTTTCTGTGAAAAACTGCAAAAAAAAAATAGGAGGTTTTCAGTTAGACTCTTTATTTTTCTTCAGATAGTGAGTAAGCTTTACGTTAAAAAACATATTTTACTAGATCTTCCTTTAATTTAAGATATTACGTTGTTTTAAAGAAATTGATCCTTATTAAACACTGTTTCGGTGGGGTATCATAAAACACAGGATGTTTTTTTTCACATCTCCCAGGTTCGATTCCCGGCTCAAGCAGGTGATTTTTCAAAAAACTTTAAATGCAGTTTTACTTACTTTTGAAAATAAAGGAATGTTTCCTTTCAGCTAAACTTGCCAATATCCATATTAAGGGTACTTTCCCTCCAGCTACCGTCTTTAAATTCCACCCTGTATAGTGGAAAAGGTCACGTATTTCATAGCTTAGCTATATAGCACATCTCCGGTGAAAAGACACCTTGAAACTGCTTAGATATCCTTAGTAAAAATAAATATGTATTAACGAAGTACACTAAATTATCTGATTATATACCTATACGAATAAAATTACCTATCAACGCTCTACCGGAACTCCTACTCCTAGAATCATAATTTTTAAGGGTAAAAAGTAGTGACCGACCGAAGTTTCGGTTTCGGTTTCGGCCAGTTTCGGCCAAAAAATCGAGTTTCGGCCGCAGTTTCGGTTTCGGCCAAAATGGGCCGAAACTTTCGGCCGGGCCGAAACTCACGTGTTCATGAATTTCGAGAGCCTTGACGTTGTTAGGGTCAGCCCAACCAGTTAATATGTTACTAACCGAAGATTTACAGATTTACAAAGGACTTCCAATCAATAGTCAATAATACATTTTTTACGGAATCCTAAAAAGGACATAATATAACCCTACCCCTTTGTTGTCGGTTCCGTTGACTTCGTTGGTCGTCTGTCTGTCTGTCAGCAGACTCATGCACCGTGATAGTTAAACAGTTAAAATTTTATAGATGATGTATTTCTGTTGCTGCTATAGCTACAAAAAATAATAATGATAAACAAATTAATAATATTAAAGGGGGTCTCCCAAACAACATACATGATTTTTTGCCGATTTTCTTGTACAGAACCCTACGCGCGCTAGTCCGGCTCACTGTTGTCCAGTTTTAGTTATATACTTCTAAAATGTAAACAAACCCAGTCAAGAGCTAGTAGCAGGGCACCGTGTGGTTTTAGTCGTGGGAGTTCGCAATAGCATCCATGAGTAATTCCACACGTAAAAGAAAGAAACTCATCTTTAGGTGGAGATATTTCTAAAATGAACACTTGAGAAGATTTATACCGTTGATTGATACAGTTAATTGATGGCACTTGGTGGAACTTGCTGCACCTATTGAAAAAATAACCAGCCAAGTGCGAGCCTAACTCACACAGGGAGGGTTAAAGCCTGTTAACGAGACATGAGACCTAGCCGTCCGTCTGTCTATTAGTCACGAGGTTGTATCGCTGGAACCGTGGCGTATAGGCCTAAAATTTTCTCTGTACAGTAGTCCTACCGACTAAAAACCACGCGTATCCTGCCTAACAGCCTACGGTTGGAAGCTCCGAGTATGCCCTCGGAATGGTGCATACTGCGGCTGCGTCTTTGGGGGATTGTTCAGTTGTTATCCCGCTTCTTGAGCGGGGCGTGGATGAATCTCTCACGTCATGCTATCGTCTAAGGCCTGCTTCTGTAAAGACGGTAAGCAGCCCTGCCACCGTCCTCAGGCCCCCGGTCCTGGAGGCTGATAGTATGGGGCGCCGCCGCAGACTGTGGAACTCGGGTGGCAGAGTTCTCTCCCGCTTCCTCCCCGCCGTCTCTTTTACGAGCATGACCTGCTCACAGAAAGAGGTCTATAGCCCCACTCCAGCGCCTCCTTGCGCCATTATAAACAATGATGCAAGGGCCATTGCTTACAGGTCCCATATAAGGGTCCCGGCTAGAAGACATGCCGCCTCAACTGAGATCGTGCGGTATCTCCTTATCACCCTGACAGCCGTCACCTTCTGCGGGCTAAGCAATCTAGCTGCATTGCTGGCCATTATTATCTCCGCTCATACGGGGGCCCCGTATAGGGCCATGCTCGGCACGATCCCAAGGTACAGTCTCCTGCAGGGAGCGTTGGGTCTCCTGATATTGGGCAACAACCGCGAGAGTGTGGCTGATGCCCCCTCCCTCAGCTATGGGACCAAACTTCGGAAGTGGTATCCGAAGTTCCACCGGCTATAGAGTACGAGCACCAGATACGCCATCGAGAGCTCGATGCCGATGCTGACGCCCCCTATATGTAAGCTGGATCCCTCGGGTGCCCTTAGGGCTGGGTCTCGGTGCGTTGCTCCTCGCGCTGTAATGAGGGTGTCGTCGTAACACGTTACGCACGTAACACGTTACGCCGACACCTCTGAGCAACGGACCACGCAGCACCCGATCGTAACCGATGTTCCACAGAAGCGGTCCTAAGACCGATCCCTATGGAACACCGAACGACACATCTCGTGGACCCAGCCCTAGCCAGCTCGGGTAAGTTATGGCCCTCTCGGAAAGATAGGCCCCGAGAATTCGACGGAGGTATGGAGGCATTCCACGGTAAATAAGCGCCTCCCAAACGCAGCTCCAGGGCAAGGTGCTGAAAGCGTTGGTGATGTCAAGAGACACTGCCACCACCACCTCACCCTGTTCTGATGCCGATAACAAAAAATATCTACTAAAATCAGAAAAAGCATCCACACAATTTTTGTGCCCAATTTTTCCGAATCCGACTCGCACTTGGCAGTTTTTTTTTTTTTTTTCAATATGAACACGTGAGTTTCGGTTTCGGTTTCGGTTTCGGCCGAAACTGACCCTGGGGCCGAAAGTTCGGTTTCGGTTTCGGTTTCGGCCGGAAAACCAGTTTCGGTCGGACACTAGTAAAAAGCCATAATGTAACAAAGAATTTTCTTAGAATTCTACCCTTAGAGAGCATATTACTATACTTTTAGATTGGTATGGTTGTCAAATTGGATTCCCATTTCCGTCAAGCATAGCTCGAGAACGGCAGGATCAAATTAGATGTTTTTTTTTGTTGAAATGAAGGAATTAAATAGAATAAATAAATCAAGATTCAACAGCAATTTTCTGATGAACATTCATACATTTACGCCTTTATCATCGAAGGTGTATTTATTAGAGGAAATTTTAAAAGAAGTGAGTTTGTATGGAAGTCTAAAGATATTATAACCATGCACACGATGTTTTAAAATATCCTGATATTATTATGTGTAAGCGAAGGACCAATTGGTTAATACTTTTGTTGATATTTTGGTTAATTTAAGTTTTCTATTGATAGATGTTTTTTATTGTTTGTTGTAATTTTATGTATTCTAGTGCCTTAAATTTGTTTTTTAAAAGACCACGGAGTATGTACTTCTACGTGCTAACTTGAAATCAATTTTGATGTTAATCTGTAGACAAGATGGGCTTGTTAGGGTTCCGTACCTCAATAGGAAAAACTGAACCCTTATAGAATCACTTTATTGTCCATCCGTCTGGCACAAACCTATCGCCACATCCTCTATAAAGAAATGTTCATACTCCGTGATTTTACTGGTCTCACGTAGTTATAGTTTTAATAAATCTACGCACACAATATTATAAGAAAAATACACTTTATATAGAGGTAGAATATATTTGATCTTAAAGAAGTAGGTACATACTAAACTGTTTAAAAGTGTAGCTTTATGTATATTAATATTACACAAAGTAAAAAAAGACATCAAATTACAAGTCCATTTTTTGTTTATTTATGAAAAGAAGACCTTATGCTAATAAGCATACGTTATGGTATTTATGAGTAAATATTTTTCTGCGAATTATTTTTTGTATCAGCATACAATTTTAATCACATTGCTATTGTAAAAAATCGAATATCCGTAAGTTGTGTTGAAAATCGATTCCCAGAGTATCATTGCATGCATTCCAAAAAATAATATAAGTATTTATATCTAGAGTTTTTGTCAGAAACTGATTAAAATGCAAACTTCTAGTTTTATCCACTTCGAAGAAGAAAGGGGGACGGAAATGGCCTAAGTGAATTTTGAGAAAAGATAGTACGGCCGTGCCGCTTTCTTGCTCGACTTGGCGGGGCACTACCGTCTGCTCCGTGCAATTTTGTAAATATTATTTATTTCATGATTTGTTTGGCGCCATGCCCTCAAATGGATGCTAAAGGATTAATTTTACCGCTTTTTTAAGCTATTGCATAGCTTCTATCGCGGGCCTTGAGCGTGGAGACCGAATCCAGAAATTTTGTCACGAAAAAAACCTAACACTCGGCTATTCTCGGCCACGCTCGGTCACGCTCGTGCATCTCGCACTTCATATATTTTTACCTAAATGGATGCTATGCCGGACTCTTACCGAGTAAAAACCACACGTTCTCTACCTAATGCCTACGGTTGGGAGCCCCGGGTAAACCCTCAGGATAACCTCAGGTCATCCTAAGGTTTTCATTCCGAGGGCTTACCCGAGCCGAGACCTTTTACAGCTTACCGAGAGAGATTTTACAGCCTATCCGAATTTAATCAACCTCGGCTCAATATAGACAGTATTAATTTTAAAAACCTAAACTTTCTTTTTATCGCTATGACTTTGTACTTTTTTTATAAGTACGTCCTTTTAACTTGAAGAATCTTTAAATAACGAATATTCCAAATATAATTTAGGTATAATGACTCTACAACTATAATAAGAAATTTGTATTAAACAATTTTGTAGATATTTCTCTGTTTTATATGTTTGTTTGGAGACTATGACTCCCGTACGATGTAGTTATATTATACGTATAGATAAACAGGTCTTATTTGGTACTTTAAGATGATATACCTACTATATTATGTGTATATGTAGAGCATTGTAAAAATGATAAAAAAATCACGAATTTAATTCGTCTGTTGATATTAAATTATTAATATTTCTTGATTGTTTTATTGAGTTTATTGTCTACAATAAAATAAGTACATAAGTAATTGTTAGATATTCTACAGAGTATTATAAATGTAAGTGGGTAAGGATGTTTATCAATTATTGTCTAAATCACACATTACAAGGTTGCCTTAGCTTTGGTTTAGATGGCGTTGTCTTAAAATGGCTCCAGATATAAATTTATTTATATTTTATATTACAAGAGACTAACGGATAAATAAATAAATATTTGTGGACATTCACACACAACATCATCTAGCCCAAATTAAGCTAATATAAGCTTGTGCTATGGGATCTGGACGACTGATACACATACTTATATATTTCTAGATACATACATATACATATTATACATAGAAAACACCCAAACTCCGAAACAAACATTTGTTGATCACACAAATATTTGGACCGACCCTGGAATCGAACCCAGGACCTTCAGCGCCGCAGGCGGTATCACTACCGACTACGCCACAGAGGCAGTCGAGGATGCTTGCTCTAAATCGGATTACTGTGGCGATCTGACGCTCACCGTTAGCTAAAAGCAGTTATCTTAAGCAGTAGTGTGTAATAAAATGTTCAACAGTCAGCTTGTTCTCGCTGTGCTTGATCGTGAATAATAAATATCCCTACTAGTTGTCGCCACAAATGGCTGAAAACAGCTGCAGAGCTTCATTTTGCTCCTCCTCTTCTATTTCACCTTCTAGCCAGAATGTCTCCATCATGCCTTTGCCCTGTATGAAAAGAAAATGGACTGAAAAATGGTAGAAAGAAAAAGAATTCATTACTACCAGTCTGTTGCTATCGCAAATCAGACACTATAAAAAAACATCTGTCAAGTTTGTCAACTACCTACCTATAAATTAAAAACTTTGATTAGCTCCTTTTGTTCTTAAAGCAAAAAGCCCAATCTGTATAAATTAGCCACAGCTGGCCCCTGTCCGTTACGTTACGGCAAAAAGATCGGCAGGGAGTGTAACTCGTATTATAATAGGCGTTTGCTTGTCTGTCCTTCAGTATCTAGTATAAATAAAACAATATACTTAGGATGAACAAATTGTTGACTCCAAGAGCTAAATGGAGGTCTGAGTGGCAAGTGCGAGTTCCGGCGTGCGCCTGTCGACATTCACGGGTGAGCGCGTTATCGCCGATTTGTATGGAATCGAGACAAGTTCCCGCGTTTACAGCTAGGTGGCGGGGCCTCGATTCCATACGAAATGGCGCGCCGTGAATGTCGACAGGCTCACGCAAAAACTCGCACTTGCCACTCAGATTAAGGGTTCTAAGAGATACGCTTTCACGCCCATCTTGAAGAACTTTTTGTTGGTTGTTAGATAAGGGAAAGATTCATTTACAAAAACCACTTAGTTCGGTAAGTCAATGTCACATTAATAAAACCGGCCAAGTGCGAGTCGGATTCACGCACGGTTTTGTACCAAAAAGCGACAAAAATCACGTTTGTTGTATGGCAGACCCCACTTAATCCCCATTTTTTCTGGTTGTAGTATTTGTGGCTATAGCGGCACCAGAAATACATCATCTGTGAATAGCTATAATGTCTCTAGCTTTAATGGTTCCTGAGATACAGCCTCGTGACGGACAGACAGACAGACGGACGGCGAGGTCTCATGAATAGGGTTCCGTTTTTACTCTTTGGGTACGGAACCCTAAAAAGTCACATTATAGAACATGTCTAGTAGGCGTGTAAGAATATACCTTGATTTTAATGGTTCCTCTAGGTCGGAGCCTGAACCTGCCGGCTGGCAGTTGAGTTGCAGACACGGCAGATATCTGGATACGGCCAGGCTGGAACAGGAAATGGTAAATTTTAAACATGAACTGAAATCACAATGCCAGTAGGTATAAGGTGCACAGTTGTTTAATCACTTCGCCTCTCTGATGGAAAGTCAGCCATTCTTGGTTAGCAGTCATCATGATGTCAGAATAGCTGACATGCCCGCCGCGCCGTGTGAAACCAGCCATTCTGATAGTAACCATTATCATAGGTAATATAGATGATGCTCGCGGCTTCGCCCGCCTTCGGCGCGGACTGATTGGTTTTAAAATAGTCTTAATCATTAAACTCTTTTATGATTAAGCAAACAGGGCAGATTCACACGTTGCTTGATGAGTCTGATGAAGAAATAAGTACCTCTCCTTTCATACACCTTATGTGACGTAAACGAAGTTGCGGGCTCAGCTAGTTTATAATATTAGTAGGATTACAAAAGTTTACCTCAGAACTAGTCTGCATACGACTGGCGGTGTTCACCGTGTCCCCCACTAAACAGTACCGGGGTAGGCGCAGCCCCAATACGCCGGCCACCACTGGACCAGTGTGAATTCCTGTAACAATTTAGACTCCAGACCTCAGACCGAGAAAAAATAAGAACACTAAGAGGGAGGCGCAGGCGTCAGGAAATAGACATTTTTCTCTATACTGGTAGGTACTGCTCGGACTGTAGAGATTGTATTTTGAATGTTAACATCTGTCCTGGCTGTTGGAATTTTTGGCTCGAATTACAGAATGATTTTGGGATCCTTTTCTACCCCGTCCTTGCCTACCTTATTCATTTCCTAACCCGCAAATCCCTTCCTACCCCATCCTCATCCCCTCCACTATCCGCCAAGCGAAGGTCGCCGTGCCGATGAGCTGCGTGGCTACGGGCGAGCGTAGTCTTAAGCGTGCCTATTACCCTGGGACCGGGCGAGCCCAGAATAAGGTTAGTCTTACTTGGACAAGCGGGGCTCTGTTCAGGTGGACATGTTTTTCCCTTGCTACTCGTGGGAACGCAATGGAGATGAATTTAAACATCCAGAATGACGGCGATGTGGTTCGCAACCCGTCACGTCTCGTCTCCCATCGGGGCGAAAAGTGGGCTAATGATAGCCGCTTTGCTATGTTGAATGTAAGAGGAGGTATGGATGATAAAATTGAGGAGGTATGCAAGATATTGCGAGAGAGGCGACTGGATATTTTGTGTGTAAATGAGACAAAGCGGAAAGGATGCGACACCACGACGCATGGAACCTATACGGCATGCTGGTCAGGCGTAGCCACAACCCGTGCGGCTTGTCAGGGTGTCGGTGTAATACTTTCCGCGAGAATGAATGAATGTGTGACAGATTATGAATGTGTGAACCCAAGACTCGTTTGGTTGAGGTTAAAGGTTGGACTCACCCGCATCTTTGTGTTAGGAGTGTATGCTCCACAGGATGTGCGGTGGCGCCGGTCCTCAAAAGATCAAAATGAGAGGCAGGCATTCAGGGAGAGTGTGAATGATATTCTGAGTAAATGCAAACGAAACGAAAGGATTGTAATGTTAGGTGATTTTAATGGATGGGTTGGAGTGAAGCGTGATGGATATGAAAGTGTATTGGGTAAGTTTGGGGATGAGCGAGTGAATGAAAATGGCGAAAGTTTGCTAGAAGTATGTTTGGAGAGGAATCTTGTGGTAACCAACACCATATTTAACCACAAAGATATCCACTTGTATACAAGGAAACAAGAAAGCCAGAGAACCATGATTGATTTTGTGATAGTAGACGCAAGAATGAGAAAGAATGTTCTGGACACCCGGGCATACCGCGGTGCCGGAATTGACACAGATCACTTCTTGGTAATTAGCCGAGTAAGGGGTCTGTTTCAGCTGTGGCGGCATCGTGTGCATAAACCCATTGGTGTATTGGAGCGCATTAAAGTCGAAAATTTGAAAGATATACGCGTGAAAGAGGAATTTGTAAGTAAATTGAGCGAGAAAGGAGATCATTCACGTTTCATACATTTTTGGGCCAATTTTGAAAGTGCCGGCCAGAAAAAAAAAAAAATTCGGATCGAACACACAATTTCTAGCAAAAAATACTGCTACATTAACCCTGTGCGTGCTATGGTTTTGTTGTTACATGCTTTTAAAATACGAGAAAAATGTTATTTTGATGATGTATTTTGATACATTTTATCACTTGAATAGTGATTTGTTTTTACGTTATTCTATTGTAATAAGAAAGAATTATCATTTTATTAATTATCTACGTACCTACGCACAAACAAAACGTACCTAACAATTCACAACAAATCCAAACTTGTTTCAAAAAACTTAGACAAAGGTGCCGCGCGCGCAGCCGCCCAGACTCAAGCGACAGGTACCTGGCGAATCACCCCGCCACCTTCCGACGCCCGATGGGTGCGATGGGGCCCTACCACCAACCCCGGCGTCCAAGCCAGCCTCACCTGCGAGTGGTGCTCCTGCTGATAAACGGACGAGGTCATGGCGCACAAAAAAGGAAAATTCGAAACTAAACCCTGTACCAACCCGTCTGGCCAGCGTGATACAGTCAGGTCAAATATCCTCCTATGATACACACAACAAAACAACAGCCCCCAGTTCACGGCACTCCCGCTGTTCCCGATCACGGCAGCGGTCGGAGTGAGGGCGGAAGGGGGCCGTGCTAAGAATCTCCGGGTTACGGGAGGCTGCCATACAAAACTGACCCTGGCTACGTTTAATGGAATTACTCTGCGCCTGGACGAGCGGCTCACAGAACTCGAGGTAGAACTAGGTCGTATTAACTGGCACATCCAGTATTGTGCGAAGTCCGAAGAAAGGGGGAGGACACGCTAACCCTTGCATCAGGCGACCTGTTTTACTTTCGGGAAGGTGACGGAAGACATTCTTCCGAGGGCGGGATTGGCTTTATGGTGAAAAAGGACCTCGTTTGCAGTTTTGTGGAGATCAGCAGTGTTTCCCACCGGGTAGCGAACACAATACTGAGACTCATCAACAGGTACACCCTGCAGGTGACACAAGTGTACGCTCCGACCTAGAAAAGCACTGTCGAGGCAGTTGAGACCGTGTATGAGGACATAGCAAAAGCACTACATGGTACTGCCAAGACTCACTACAGCGTTGTGATGGAGGACTTCAATGCCAAAGTGGGAGTTCAAGAAGGCGGCGAAACGAATATCGGCCCCTTTGGTGTAGGGCGCTGAAATGACCGGGGCCATATGCTTGTCAGTTTTCTTGGTCTCAGAGGCTCTTCTTGATGAACTCTATCTTTAAGAAGAAGCCCCACAGAAAATGGACTTGGCGATGCCCCGACAAGGTCACAAGGAACGAGATAGACTTCATCATGACGGACAGGCAGTCTATATTTAGAGATGTTTCTGTGGTTAACAGGTTTAATAACGGTGGTGATCACCGAATTGTACGAGCATCTCTGAATTTGGACTTCCGAGCTGAAAGAGCCCGTATGATGAAGCCTACTCTCCGACCTACTGCGCTCCAGTTAGCCTCAGGGGCTGAGAGGTTTCAGTTAGAACTTCAAAATCGTTTTCATCTGGACTGGCTGGAAACCACTGGCAATATAGCAAGTGTCCCGAAGGTTTTTGTTCGGAAAAAGCAATAACAGGTGCTCTAAGCTCTCGCCCAAGACTCTCGAACTTATGAGAATAAGACGGGAAACGCCATCTACGCACTCGTCTTCGTCAGACCAGCGGGATCTAAATCTCAGAACACGAAAGCTGATACGACGCGACCTTAGACGCTATAACACCAGCATCGTCGAGGCAGCGATTGAGCAGAACAGGGGTACCAAAGTAATTGCCCAACAGCTTGGAAGACCCCGTCTGATGAAACTGAAGACAGCGGATGGCAGAACTGTGACCTGAAGGTTCGAGATTCTCGAGGAAATAAAGAGCTTTTACAGAGACCTTTATGCATCACGGACAAAAAGGCCGACGAGTAGGACCCTTCTGATTGTGACCACCGAGTCCCACTATCGCGCCACTATAGCGAGGACATTTCGGACATCGATCAGGGCGAGGTGAGGGCGGCTCTCGGGCAACTTAAAAACAACAAGTCCCCCGGGGAGGACGGAATTACAACTGAACTACTGAAGGCGGGGGGGGGGGGCTCCGGTTCTCAACGAGCTGATTAGTTTGTTTAATACCGTCCTCCAACAGGGACAAACACCTGAAGCGTGGCTCTGTTCTTCAAGAAAGGTGATAAGACCTTGCTGAGGAATTACAGACCCATCTCACTCCTGAGCCATGTTTACAAGTTGTTCTTGAGAGTAATCACAAACCGCCTCGCCAGAAGGCTCGACGAATTTCAGCTAAAGGAGCAAGCCGGATTTCGAAAAGGCTTCAGAACCGTGGACCACATCCATACTGTACGGCAGATTGTGCAGAAAACAAACGAGTACAATCAGCCGCTGTGTATGGCTTTTGCGAACTACGGGCCTTTGACTCTGTCGAAATAAAATACTCTTTATCTTTATTTTACATGCTTCTTTATGTAGGAACGAGAAATCAAAATTGGGCATAAAATATGCCTCTGCCTCACCCTTCGGAGAAACAGGTTTAATTATATGTATGTGTGCTTATATGTGTGCTGAAAGACATAACACAGGCCTGCAAAATGAGGGTCATAACTTCCTCTCTGGAATTTGATAGCTGATTCTAGGGTATTTTGGTGCGCTGATTACGAATATGTACTTAGTTTTTCTGCATCACCTCCAGATGTTTCAAAAAAGGTACAGAAAGAAAATAGAAAAAAAGACTCAAGTTTTCTCATAAAAAATATATATTTAAAAAAGTACATTACTTTTAACTTTAAAAACGACTGAAATATAATAACAACTTGTTACTAGTCTAAATTACATATAAATTTTATTTGTTGAACCTGGTCCTTTTTTCCTGGAACCTTCGGTTGAGCGATTTTCGGTTAAAATTCCAGTTTGGATCGTCGCGCTTCAATAACCAACAATAGTCCGCCATCATGCTAGTATTTCATGTTCCTTGATACCAAACTTCAAGCTCTTTCAAATCTCTGTAAAATCTTTCGCCTTGTTCTTCGCCAACGGCTCCTAGATTTTCTGGGAAGTTATCAATGTGCGAATTTAGGAAATGAAGTTTTGTGCTCGTTTATGTCCCTTTTATTATTAAAATTGTATCCAGTTATGTCACAACAACAACAGTAGCAATCTTTATCATGGTTGTTAGCTTCTCTTCGTAGCACAGGCGAAACGATTTTGAAGCTATTTTTCTGTCCTTTTGACCACTGGCGAAGTTCTAATAAACAAGTCGTACAAAGTTTATGAGGTGTCCAAGTTTTGTCTTTGGTCAATTAAAACGTCTCCATAATAACTTTTGTAAATATTTTTCACAAAGTCAGTAATGCTGTTTCGTTGTTTTATCACCATAAAATTCCCGCAAATATTACAAAAGCAATTTGGAGAATTTAAACATCTTCGCGATGACATTTTAAAGTTCATGTTGCAAGATGCGCACTTCAACTGTTAATTTTCTAAATAAGTGCGGGTACTTAATAAAAAAAGCCTTTTGGATTATCCTTATTACACCCTTTTTTAATAATATTTACAACAATTAGGTAATATTACTAATAGGTAATATTTTTTATTATTTTATTACTAAATTAACTCAAAATTACCCGTTTTGAACATGGTTAATGCGGATTACTTTTACTTTTTATGTAGTAATCATCAAATTACTGATTTGCATTAATTTCTATGTCCCCTAACACGAATTAAATGCAATAAAAATTAAACTGAAGTATTTTAATGACGTTTTATAAATTTGTAAAGGTAGACGCTCAGACATTTTGGAGCTAAATCTTAAATATTCAATAGCAAAAAATCCTGACGTGATGGATTTTTTTTATTATTTTTCTCGTAATCAGCACATCAGAAACTATAGAAAATGTTACTCAGATTTCAAAGAGGAAAACCATTGCAGACCTGTGTAATTAATAAAATAAATCACTATTCAACTGCTCATATCAATTAGAATGACACTTTCGATATAACATTTTTCACGAATTTTAAAAGCATGTAACTAAAAAACCATAGCACGCACAGGGTTAATGTAGTAGTATTTTTTGCTCAAAATTGTGTGTTCTATGCGAATATCACATTTTCTTTTTCTGGCCGGCACTTTCAGTTTTTGGTCCAAAATGAATGATGTCCTTTGTAAATTTAGCGGAAATATGTGAGATTGAAGAATTATGGAAGCCGATTAAGGAAGGTCTCGTAAAAGTTGCAGTGGAAGTATGTGGAATAAGCAAAAGGAGACAAGGATGTCAGGTAAAGAGTATGTGTGCTGAAGTTTCAAAAGTTTTGTCTGATAAGAAGCAAGCATGGTTGAACTGGTTGGCTACAATGGCCAACCAAAGAATGCAGAAGGCAACGGATGAGGACGTAAAAATGGCAAAGGATGAGTATAAAAGGTATAAGCGTGTTGTGAAAGAAGTCATAAAAAGTAAGAAAGAGAATGATGAGCTTGCCAGCTGTACCGCCTCTTTAATCTTTGCTGGCGAAATGGCAGAGTACCAAAAGAATGGTGCAAATCTGTCATAGTGCCGCTGTACAAAGGTAAAGGGTCACAGCAAGAGTGCAAAAACTACCGCGGTATAAGCTTGCTCAGTGTCGTAGGCAAATTATATGCGAAAGTTTTGATTAAAAGAGTGATGAATGAAACTGAAGGAAAAATGTGGGATGTACAAGCAGGATTTATGAAAGGAAGAGGATGCACGGATCAGGGCTTTTCATTAAGATGCCTAGCTGAAAAGTTTTTGGCAAAACATCAAAAGTCTATTGCATCTTCGTGGACTTGCAAAAGGCCTATGACAGAGTGGTGAGGAATGAACTGTAGTCAACACTGTCCATATATGGAGTGAACAGCAACTTGATACGAGCCTTGAAATCTCTATACGAGGGCTCCAGTGCTTGTGTCAGGATCAATGGAGCTTGCACAGACTTTTTTCCCATCGAAAAAGGTGTGAGACAAGGCTGTGTAGCGTCACCATGGCTGTTCAACCTATACATGGACAGTTGCTTGAAAGAACTACAAGAGTGCGCGTATGGATTAAAAATGAATGAGCTAACCGTCAAATGCCTCCTTTATACTGACGATCAGGTAATACTGGCATCATCGGCGGAGGAGTTGCAGTTAATGGTTAATATAATGAACGATGCGCTTAAAAGTAGAGGAATGAATGTTAATGTAAGCAAGACAAAAGTAATGGTTTTTGAAAGAGAGAAATGTATGACTGATTGCTCGATATCGATCGAAGGAAAAAACGTGGAACAGGTGAAAGAGTTTGTATATTTGGGTTCAAAATTTGCAAGAGATGGAAAATGTGACAATGATATTGAAAGAAGAGTTTTGGCAGGAAACCAAGTGAATGGAGCCGTTCACACCTTTATGAGCAGTCAGAACGTGTCTAAAAAGGCAAGGATGGCTGTACATAGAGGAGTGCTTGTCCCTACACTTATGCATGGTAGTGAAAGTTGGGTGTGGCAGGAGAAGCATGAAAGTAAAATTAATGCAGTGGAAATGAGAAGTTTGCGAAGTATAGCTGGAGTGACATTGAGGGATAAAGGAAAGAATAGTGTGATAAGGGAACATGGCGGTATGACAGAAGATGTAGTGACTAAGATAGAGAAAGGGATGCTCAGATGGTTTGGACATGTGGAGAGAATGGATGGAAATAGGCTGACGAAACAGATTTATGAAGCGAGAGTGAACGAGCAAACTGGTAGGGGTCGACCTCGGCATACTCATGTCGATCAAATCGATAATCTTCTGAGAAAAGGCCAGGTCAGGAGTACCCTTAACCGAAGAGCATGTATGAAGACACTTATGAAAGTTGAAGAAGCGAAAGTTGTTTGCCAGAATCGTAGCAAGTGGAAAGTCTTAGTCTCTGCCTACCCCGTTGGGAGACAGGCGTGATGTTATGTATGTATGTATGTATGGTAGGTACCATTCAATAATAACGTCGTGAATTCGATGCCTCAGTGTAGCACTGATCAGGTGGCACTGTCCATAGGGAAAGTAGCACTTTTATCCGTTCTACGGCAGCACTCCGTAAAGGTAAAACCGAGGGTAGGTAGTACGATAGGGATCGGAGACACGAGTAATATCGAAGCCCTGACCTACTGTGCCACTTTTTAGATATTTTTTACGATATTTGTGCAGTTTTGACTTATATATTTTATTAAAAGTAAATGAGACAACTTCAGTTAGTTTTGTTATAGATACACAGCGGTACCTACCGATGGTGAGGACGGGTATCGCCCTGGAGATGGCGAGCGCGGCGCTGGCGGCGGACGCGGCGTGCGTGCGGCGCCGCTCGGGCGCGCCCGACACCAGCATGTACACCGTGCCCACTGTCTCCACCTGCGAATGTTACCAGAGAATCAGAATAGCGCAGAGCGAAGAAGCATAGCCTTCTTGGCTGCCTTCTACAAAATATACCTACATATATCACGGCGATGAGCGTTTTGGAGAGCTCTACAACCTGATCCCGCCCTCTGCTTTCCGATCCCGAACAACACGTGCCGGGCAGAGGTGCCCACTCATACACAGTGGAGAGAATCTTCGCCAGAACTGAGCGTTTCAAAAGATTGTTCCTTTGTCGAACAATAAAATCTGGAATGACCTGCCCGCACATTTGTTTCCCTTCTCTTACGATCCCGGGTTCTTCAAGCGGAGCGTGAAGAGGCACATCACAGGGCCGCCAACTTGAGGACCACTGTCAGAAGTCTTATGGACTGTGAGAGTGGCCCCCAACCGCTAGATTGGGGGCCACGGCTTTCCATCAGTGGCGACGTCAATTTAGAGAGCCTAATATAAAATAAAGAAACAAAAGAATGAAATGGGAAGAAGGTAGATATTTAACTAGATACCTCGGACACGACAACATAAGGAGTCAGTCGTAACAAGGTGGAAGTTCCTCAGGGCTGCACGGCAGTAAAAGTGACGAAGTTTCATGTGAAACATAATACCACAATACGTTCGAGTTAATTTACTGCTCGTTACTAACAATTTGGATGACAAGGGTGCCCATCAGGTACCTTGCCACAATACGTTCCTTGAAGTGTTCGATTCGTTATTTCTTCAATTAGTTGAGTGAGATTATCTTTGATGTTTTGCGGACGGCAGATATGACCTCTAAGTAGGTACCTATATGTGAATTCGTTGAGAAGTCTTCTAATTGGTAAGTCTATTACCATGTTGAAATGACCAAGCGCAGGTTGTGACTACCAGTTGTTCAAAATTGTCAAGCCGCCTAACTGCATTGTTAGGTACTGTCAACTGAGACCAACGACTTAACTTGAAATTTCACAAAGTGGTCACTTATCGTAGGTCCAGATAGATGATCGTAATCGTTTACAGAACACCGAGCGCTTCAACGTTTAGAGATGATCTATATAATTACCTATATGCTTACTTATACATTGTTTTATTAGGTTTCGCACGTTAGAGGGCAACTCTATTCTAGAGTTCCTTAACAAATCAGGAGTCTTACTTTATAAACGCGATGAGTGTCAAGCAGTCTGTCAATCCTGGAGTACACGTCGTTCATGTAGGCGACTGTCTGCATGACGTCAGCTCGCGTGTCCGCCTGGGCTAACTGCACGCCGCAGAAGATTATTGTCACGTTTTCAAACGCCTGAAATTGTAGTAATAGCTATTGTAAGAGTTTGTGTAGTAAATTGAGACATTTTCACAGGTGGGTTTAAAAAATTTAATATCATAGCCCAAACTGCCTAATATTATTTTGATATGGGCAAATGTTTAAATTAAATCATGTCTGACAATGTTGGTATCCATACATACCACTTAATATCACAGAACTTAAGCTGGTTTTACAATGACTTTACTTAAGTAATAAGTTACGTTAGCTGGTTTTACTATGACTTTACTTTAGTAATAAGTTACGTTAGCTGGTTTTACTATGACTTTACTTTAGTATTAGGTTATCTTCTGTGTCAATACTCGTAGGCCCCTAATGTCTAATTGTTGAACCTGCTTTGATACATAAATATCCAATTCAAAAAAACGGATGAAGCTGTTTCAAATTGTACCTACAGAGTTTGCAGAGCCAAGTCAAGTAACAGGGAAACTGTGCAACCAAAATATGTTGAAAAAAAAAACAGAACAGGTAAAATGACGACCAATTCCAAGAATACTTTGCCTGACAAGCTGCCATAGGATCCTTTCCCGCTCTCAAATGATCTGCAATTCCTTTTGGTATCATAGAGTACAAGAGCTGGTCTCCTCTCTTCTTCCACTGGTCCAGCAGCCTGCACGACTTCTCTAATGAAAGACTCCTGCCTTCCGCCTTTTCAAAGAGCAGTTCTAGACGAGAAAGATGCTGCCAACCTTGGAGAAGCATCTCCTTGGAAAGACCGTGACCGTTCATGTCAGCTAGGTATAAACCAGCTTGGCGTAGTTCTTCAAGGTCGTTGAATCTGAAAGAAATGGTAACAAGATTTGGTGTCGTCCCTTTTTGTCAAACTGCGGGTGTAATGAGAAAGCTAAATTATAATCTATACTTCTTACTAATATTATAAATGCGATTTTTTGTGAGTGTGGATGTTTGTTACTCTTTCACGCTCAAATGGCTAAACGGATCTGGCTGAAATTTAGTGCAGGGATATATTATAGTCTGGAATAACACATAGGCTACTTTTTATCCCGGGAATAAGTTCCCACAGGAAGCGAGAACGGGAACAAATTATACGCGGGCGAAGCTGCGGGCATCAGCTAGTATATTATAAAGAGGAAATATTTGTTTTTTTGTTTGTTTGTTTGTAACGAATAGCCTCCGGAACTACTGGGCCGATTTGAAAAATTCTTTCACTGTTGGGAAGCTACACTCTTTGCGGTGAACATAGGCTATATTTTATTCCCGTATTCCCACGGGAACGGGAACTACGCGGGTGAAACCTGCGCGACGTCCACTAGTAGTTAATAAAATACTTTTGCATTTATAATAATAAGTAAGATAAAAAGTTTCCACCTTGGAAAGCCTTATTTAGTAATATCATCTTTTTGTCAGTTGCTGTTTCATAGTAACATCTTAGATACGGTAGAGTTATGTAGAGCTATTTGAGGAATTAAAGTAGACCCGCGAATTGCCTTTATCCCTGAAGACATTCCACAATATGCATTTCATCCCACGTAATAGGCAGTGAGCGGTGTTGAAATGACCGACACAGGTTGTACTTACCTGCTATTGAAATTTCAAGCCGCCCATATTTAAGGAATTAAACTTGGCTTAATCACAGCCAAGTTACTGACAACCGGGACCAGTGGTTTAACATGACTTCTGAAGCACGGAATCCCTCATAAATGGAGTCAGACAAAACTCGATAAAATCATTTTTACAGAAAGAAAGAAAGAAAAATTGTTTATTCCACACAAAAACATACAGAATATCTATAACAGTAAATAATAGCTTACAATTTACACTAAAAGCATTCTATTTATTTGCCGCACACTCACACACGGAATAACGGCCGCCTCTCAGCATTATGCTGTCTGCATGTAATTCATGCAGAACAGCGCTGGTTTTCAGAGACGGCCGGACGCGAAGTTGTGACAGATATTAAAACAAGATAATAATATGAAACAGGCAAAACACCCAGCGCCAATCACATGAATTAAAATAAAGAAAAAATAAAAAAAACAACACCATTTAAGGGTTACATTACATAAACACTTACATAGGACTGCACAAGAAAATGAGTGCATCAATTTCCTCCAGGAAGTAAATGGGTCCTCGCAAAAGAATGGAGCGACCACCATGCGACCCACGCCTTGCATCCGCTCCACTGCGCGCTCGGTAGTACAGCAGCTCCAGCTCGAAGATCATTGTTTGCATACACACCACCTGATTGGCAAAGATGTTAGGAACATCATTTATTAAAGATAAACCGTCCAAGTGCCAGCTAGAATCGCGCACAGAGGGTTCCCTGACAAAAAAGGCAAATATCACATTTGTTGTATGGGAGCCCCCCCTTTTTTATTTTAATATTTGTTGTCATAGCGGCAATAGAAATACATCATCTGTGAAAATTTCAGCTTTCTAGCTATCACGATTCCTGAGATACAGCCTCGTGACGGACAGACAGACAGATGGACGGTGAAATCCCAATAATAGGGTCCTATCGTTACCCTTCAAGTACGGAACCCTAAAAAGAAGTAATTCTGTTGTGGAGGGATTTGTATCTCCCCTGGTCGACTTCCTAGGGGAGACATCAGGAATTTTCCAGTCCTGGTGTTCCCCTTTCTGGGGGAGATATCGTGTGTGTTAGGATCACGCGGCCCGCGCGTGTCTTTCACTAAATTGAACTGTAGGATCACGCGGCCCGCGGGTGTCTTCACTAAATTGAACTGTTTTTCTACAGGAAAGTGATACTTGAAAATCCTACAGGGACTAAAAACCGACTTAAAACCACACGTTTCGCCTACGGTTGGGAACCCTGGGTTAGCCCTCGGAAGGATGTCTCCATGACTCCCAATAGAGGAATGTGGTACCCGTAGAGCACTTCAGTGTGTCTTTAATAAAATTCAGTGTATTTCTTTTGATGAAAGTAATAATATGTATCAAGAAATAGGTATGCCCAATGCCCACCATTCTTTCGGACTCGTGTCTCATCTAGTCAATCCCTTTCTATTATCTTACGAATGCAAAAACAAGTCCATACATACCTTGTCCCACGTGAATGATACTTTTGGCTTCCTTAGACGCATGATCTCAGCTATAGGCGACTTTTCTATCTTGGTATAAGGCCCTCCCCAAGCCTCTACGAGCTGTAAAAAAATGTTGTTAAGTTTTGAGTGACGAATCTAAATAAGTATGGTCTCGACTCGGTCTTTCAAAGAAGGTGATCAAGCGCACTTCACACGCAAAGGCATCAAATTGACACGATTATCTATACTAGCGGACGTCACACTGTTTTACCTGCGTAGCTCCTGTTCCGGGAATATGGGAATAAAATACAGTCTATGTTACTCAGAGTGAATTTAGCTTCCCAATGGTGACAGAATTTTTGAAATGGGCACAGTAGTTTTTGAGTTTATTCATTACACACACACACACAGAGACTCGCAGAAATCACCAATTTTCTATGGTTCTACAGGGAAAAGATCTTTGAAATCGCCGAGTTCTAATGAAGATTCTATACGATAGCGTTCATCCATATTATGATCTTCATCCTGATGATATACGGATTAATATTCCGTCAGTCTTTCAGTCGCTACTTAAAAAATCTTTGACAGCAGTTTATGTAAAATAATCAGGTACGTTACAGTCCACACATACTTTGTCGCCTGCCATAAGTATGCTCATTCTTCTATCCAGCATTACTCCAAAAGGGAACAGCTGCAGTAACAATGAAGCTGGAACCGCCGGCAGGGAACACGGCAGGCTTTTACGCAGCATTAGGGATTGAACCTGGAACAACAATATACATACATATATGGTCACGCATTTTATCTCCAAGTGGCAGGCAGAGGCATATTATATGCCCAAATTTCGCCTTCAGGTTTTTATGTCACATAAGAGGTGTTGAAATGGACAAGCGCAGGTTGTGACTGTCCGCTGTTGCACATTTTCAAGCCGCCTATAAAGCCTGAAACTTGGCTTGGCGACTGCTATTTTACTGACAACGACCAACGGCTTGACGTGCCTTCCGAAGCAATTCATTAGTAAATTTTAGATTGTCTGTCGTTTCATCTAGGACGTCACAGCACTCAGACGTGATGATGACGAGGAAGCCTGATTAAAGTGGGTTAATAATACATAAATATTCACGGACATTTCACACAACGCTATCTGATCCCAAAGTAAGCTAGGAATAACCTGCTTGTGTTATGAGTATCAGACCACAGATATTAATACTTATATACTTTTTAAATACATACATATTATACATAGAAACACCCAGACTCTTGAGACAAACATTTATGGGTCACACAAATATTTGTCTCCGGTGGGAATCGAACACACGACCTCCAGCGCCAAATAACGCGAACTATTTAGTGACCTAGACACATCTGTGACTAGGGTTGCCGTCATTATGCGTCAATATTTTTTAAACAGGTTAATTCAAATCAAATCCGCCTGATAGGTCTCTCTCACAATACACATGTCATTGTCATGATTTTCCATGTATCGTTAGTTCATTCGACTCTGCCTTGCTATGAGTTTATGTTGTTGTAGTAGATTGAACCTTCTACATCTGAGGCTTTTTGTAGAAAAATGTCAATGGTATTAATCAAGCTATCAGATCATATAGTTACAAACAACACTGTCACACTGTCGCTGTCCTAATCATATAGAGTACTCGTATTAAAGGACGCGGCCACCCTAGATTTCAAAGAGATGCCATAACATCTTATAAATCTACAGTAAGTAGCTAATCCACTTAGGGATATTGTGGATGTAAGTGTATTCACTAGCTCACGCATTTATCTGTTTGTACCAATTCTAAGCGGCTCATTTTCTTACAACACGTAGGTAAACATGCCTATTTAGGAAACTGTGTTTCATAAAAATGTATGTAGATATAGCGCGTTGCCGCAATGATGCCTACTCTTTCTTTACTGACCTGCGGATTTTCATGGGCTTAACATCGCTGCCAGCATCATCTAGGTGGGAATTGGACACGTACCCAGTACCTAAATCGTTCGCAGGCCTTCCTTTCTGCCTGTGTATTCAAAGACCGAGTACTCTTGATTAGGGAATGACCGCCGGATGATCTGGTGTCCTCGGTTCATAACGATGGACGGTGTCTCTCAAAGTCGTATGAAGGTGTGAGCAACAACACAATGCGAAGTGCCTCTCTGGGCCTGCCTCTACTGGGGCAAGGTAAGTACAGATCTTCGCCCCCAGTCCCGCGCTCCTGGAAGAGACACACACACGCACCACCGCCTTGGACTGCTTCTATAAAAACGGCGAGCAGCCAACCCGCCGCCGTTATCAGGCCCAGACAGATGGAGCTAACTCTCAAAATTCGGCACTTTCGAAATTTCAGTGTTATCGATGTCAATAATAATTGACAACGTAATGCTGAGACAAGGCTGGATTTCGCGCAAGATAGGCACAGTAGTTTATATGGGCGTGCGGGTCTTTTTTATTATTTTGTTGTTTATTTTACGTTATTTCTGATTATCTATTGATATTTATCTTTATATTGCTTGTATCTTTAAAAAAAATCTGTTGATCTATTTTGGTGACAAAATTAAATGCTCTTCTTTCATTCTATCTTTTCAGAGATTCAGTCTACGAAAAAAACAGAATCATTGTATGGATCCTTTCCGTCACGAGGGCTCGACTCTGTCTACTCCAGTCTACTCCATCGCTGTCTCCCTTTCTCTCTACTTGTCACACTACTCGTTTAATATATGACCTTGTTACTATTCCACACGATTCTGTACTCTAAACACGTAACATTTATGGCACGTGTTAGAAAGGGAAAGCAATAAGTATCAATAAGTACGAGTATGAATACCACCATATACTTTTATTTTGCCTATTCAAGGCTACCTATGGCAGGCCAGTAAACAACCCTTTAGAAGTTTAGAGGTACTATAAATGCGTGCAGGTAGGTAGATACATTTTATATCTTACATAGTTGATGACGCAATAAAACCCTATTGCGTCAGAGATGTAAGCAAACTAAATTCAGACCTTTTTAGGGTTCGGTAAACAAAGTGAATAAACGTAACTGTCCGTCTATCTGCCAACAGGTGCTCATAAACCGTGATAACTAGGCAATTGAAAATTTCACAGATGATGTAGGTATTTCTATTGCCGCTAGATCAACGATACGATATAAAAAAGATAGATTTAAGTGGGGCTCACATACAACAAACGGGAATTATTTACCGATTTTTGCTCAATTTGATAATGGGACTAAACACATCGTGCGCGAGTCCGAATCGCAAGATTTTTATTTTAGAGAAGTATGTAGTGTGTATGTGTAACCATAGATTTAGGATTTTTCGCATAGATTTAGGATTTTTCGTGTGTAACCAATTTATTCAATCTATGAATTCAGAAATGTACGATTTGACTTCTACTTCATGTCAAAGACATTGTAATACATACATACCTATATTCTGTTAAAATTAGGTTGATAATTTTGACAGCTCACGCCAATGAAGAAATTTTATAAGAGTTTTATTGGTAAAATTTCTCTCGTAGAACTTTCTACATAGTTCCACAGAACTAGAGACTTGACAGAATTCTTAGCTCTTTATGTTTCGTGTAGAAAGCTGGAAACTTTCAAGAACAATGTGTGGAATTAAACAGTTATATTACGAGTTGAACAGGTTAAACCCTTACTGTCTACTCTAGACAGTTAAAATTGCCAAGGAAGACGTTTCAAAGAGACTGAGTAAAATATTAAGGCAGGTGCCGAAATAATACAGTAGTACTATTAGTTATTCTGTGATAATACTTCTATTTTAGAGTTCCGTACCCAAACGGTAAAAACGGTACCCTATTATCTGTTACTAATACTTCGCTCTTTACAGAGCGGCTTCAAATTAGAGGCGTGAGGGAGAGCTGCAGTCAGTGGTGCTACTGGCTGCACTACCATTTATTTTCATACAATTTCTAGAAACACTGTCGCAGCGACATTATCGTGACATACACGGCTTTTTTTGTAAACAAGGTGCGCCTTCGTCTTGCGTCTATCTGTGATAGCGCTTCTGGAAATTGTATAAAAACTAGTGTGGTGGCACAGTAGCGCCACTGCAGAGTTTCCTCACGCCTCTAATTTGAAGGCGCCAGATGGAGGAAGTAGTGTACACCTTCCGCTTCAATCTTCACCGTTTTTTTCCTCCATTTTCATTTTTTCCAAAAAAAGCTATCGATAAGAGCTGTAATTTAAATCCATAAGGGTCTAGAGGCCGCATTTCTACCGATTGACAGACAATCGGTAGAAATGCGACCTCTAGACCGGAACTGACATAGCTACTACACACAACCATAGGCTGTTGGGCGTTACGTGAGGTTTTTTAGTTGGTAGAAGTCCGGCATAGCATCCATGCATTTTCCCTCACGTAAACAAAAAAAAAGACATACGGACGAAAGCAAAATTGTCCATAGGTACTGTCGAATCAGAGACTCTAGCTCGCTTCATTCTCTTGGCCAATTACTTCTGCTTACCCCCTCGTACATAACTGTATGTACCTATTCTTCATTTCCATAAATACTTCTTCATGGGCTTAACATCGCTGCCAGCATCATCTAGGTGGGAATTGGACACGTACCCAGTACCTAAATCGTTCGCAGGCCTTCCTTTCTGCCTGTGTATTCAAAGACCGAGTACTCTTGATTAGGGAATGACCGCCGGATGATCTGGTGTCCTCGGTTCATAACGATGGACGGTGTCTCTCAAAGTCGTATGAAGGTGTGAGCAACAACACAATGCGAAGTGCCTCTCTGGGCCTGCCTCTACTGGGGCAAGGTAAGTACAGATCTTCGCCCCCAGTCCCGCGCTCCTGGAAGAGACACACACACGCACCACCGCCTTGGACTGCTTCTATAAAAACGGCGAGCAGCCAACCCGCCGCCGTTATCAGGCCCAGACAGATGGAGCTAACTCTCAAAATTCGGCACTTTCGAAATTTCAGTGTTATCGATGTCAATAATAATTGACAACGTAATGCTGAGACAAGGCTGGATTTCGCGCAAGATAGGCACAGTAGTTTATATGGGCGTGCGGGTCTTTTTTATTATTTTGTTGTTTATTTTACGTTATTTCTGATTATCTATTGATATTTATCTTTATATTGCTTGTATCTTTAAAAAAAATCTGTTGATCTATTTTGGTGACAAAATTAAATGCTCTTCTTTCATTCTATCTTTTCAGAGATTCAGTCTACGAAAAAAACAGAATCATTGTATGGATCCTTTCCGTCACGAGGGCTCGACTCTGTCTACTCCAGTCTACTCCATCGCTGTCTCCCTTTCTCTCTACTTGTCACACTACTCGTTTAATATATGACCTTGTTACTATTCCACACGATTCTGTACTCTAAACACGTAACATTTATGGCACGTGTTAGAAAGGGAAAGCAATAAGTATCAATAAGTACGAGTATGAATACCACCATATACTTTTATTTTGCCTATTCAAGGCTACCTATGGCAGGCCAGTAAACAACCCTTTAGAAGTTTAGAGGTACTATAAATGCGTGCAGGTAGGTAGATACATTTTATATCTTACATAGTTGATGACGCAATAAAACCCTATTGCGTCAGAGATGTAAGCAAACTAAATTCAGACCTTTTTAGGGTTCGGTAAACAAAGTGAATAAACGTAACTGTCCGTCTATCTGCCAACAGGTGCTCATAAACCGTGATAACTAGGCAATTGAAAATTTCACAGATGATGTAGGTATTTCTATTGCCGCTAGATCAACGATACGATATAAAAAAGATAGATTTAAGTGGGGCTCACATACAACAAACGGGAATTATTTACCGATTTTTGCTCAATTTGATAATGGGACTAAACACATCGTGCGCGAGTCCGAATCGCAAGATTTTTATTTTAGAGAAGTATGTAGTGTGTATGTGTAACCATAGATTTAGGATTTTTCGCATAGATTTAGGATTTTTCGTGTGTAACCAATTTATTCAATCTATGAATTCAGAAATGTACGATTTGACTTCTACTTCATGTCAAAGACATTGTAATACATACATACCTATATTCTGTTAAAATTAGGTTGATAATTTTGACAGCTCACGCCAATGAAGAAATTTTATAAGAGTTTTATTGGTAAAATTTCTCTCGTAGAACTTTCTACATAGTTCCACAGAACTAGAGACTTGACAGAATTCTTAGCTCTTTATGTTTCGTGTAGAAAGCTGGAAACTTTCAAGAACAATGTGTGGAATTAAACAGTTATATTACGAGTTGAACAGGTTAAACCCTTACTGTCTACTCTAGACAGTTAAAATTGCCAAGGAAGACGTTTCAAAGAGACTGAGTAAAATATTAAGGCAGGTGCCGAAATAATACAGTAGTACTATTAGTTATTCTGTGATAATACTTCTATTTTAGAGTTCCGTACCCAAACGGTAAAAACGGTACCCTATTATCTGTTACTAATACTTCGCTCTTTACAGAGCGGCTTCAAATTAGAGGCGTGAGGGAGAGCTGCAGTCAGTGGTGCTACTGGCTGCACTACCATTTATTTTCATACAATTTCTAGAAACACTGTCGCAGCGACATTATCGTGACATACACGGCTTTTTTTGTAAACAAGGTGCGCCTTCGTCTTGCGTCTATCTGTGATAGCGCTTCTGGAAATTGTATAAAAACTAGTGTGGTGGCACAGTAGCGCCACTGCAGAGTTTCCTCACGCCTCTAATTTGAAGGCGCCAGATGGAGGAAGTAGTGTACACCTTCCGTTTGGAAAACAAAGTATGAAATTCAGGATGTCGGAATGTTTGTTACTCTTCACGCCCCCCTCCCTTATCCCGGGAATAAGTTCTCTTGGTAACAAATCTCCGCATGGATGGAGTAGCGGTACCACCCAGTCTAGTAATAATTACAAAACAACAAGTCAAACTTGCATCATGGTGATACCTACTTGTACTGAATATAAATTAAATTATAGTGTCTATTAAAGGTTGGCGGAGTCCATTCGTACCAAATTAGTAGAATTGACGACCAATTGTTGGCACACCATTATCATGGTTGCCTTGTACTATATAATATTGATGTTGAAGTACTTATAACGTGAAATCAATACACAGTCCACTAAAGCTCAAGAACGTCTACACCGATTTGCGTTAGGTTCTGAAATATCTTTGGGAATCCTAGTGGTAAGAAAATTTAAAAAATTGCAAGGGAAATAGTAATAATTGTAAAATAGTTTTAAAAACTAAAAAATACGCTTCAAACCCTTTTACTTAATACCCATATCATGGGGGTGCATTTCAAATAGCCAATCCGCCATCTTGGATGTCCGCCATGTTGGATTTAAGTCACGTGATAATGTTTTTCGTATTCCTAACAGCAAACCCTTTCATTCGATACCCATATCATGGGGGTGGATTCAAACAGCCAGTCCGCCATTTTGGGCAGGCCGCCATATTGGATTTGTAATGACGTTTTTTAGCTAGTCATGTATTGTCATCAGAACTCAGAGTGTGTGCAAAATTTCAGCCTGATCGAAGGACGGGAAGTGGGTCGTAGTAACATTCCAAGATTTTCTTACATACATTTACAAGTGAAGCTAATAAAAGCGTGTTAAAAATAACAATTTTATCTTCCGCACGCAGATGATGCATTTGTTTGTTTATTTGATTCTGAGGCTGTGCGAAATGCGTCGAGTCAGCTATGTAGATGATAAGATAAATATCAAATAAACAATGTAATGGGGCCTATAAAGATTCTCAGATCACCAACATCACCTTCAAGCTATTATAGCTCCGATGTGAGATGAATAAATATTTAAACATTTCGGAAGAGACGGAGACTTTACGCTAAGATGGGAGTTAAGTTGTAGAAGGCTTAGAATCCTTAGAAGGTCACTGTCGCAGCGTGGGCGGCCGTCCAATAAATGGACTGACAGTCTCGTTCTGTGGTGATAAACTGCGCTTTGCAGGCAGCATGTAATTACAGTTCCTAATGCTTATTTTTTGTTGAACATTCCCACACAACATCATCTAGCCTAGCCCAAATTAAGCTAATATATGTTTGGAAGAAGTACCTACACGTGTTCTACAGTCTAGCTAGGACCTAAATTATTACTGACTCGATGACTTAGTGAAAAGTGTAGGAGACTGCTGTTATACTGCGGTTGAGCTCTCGGGTCAGTGAGGGAAATATACTTATCCCCACACGGCCCAACATAGCCACTGAAGTGTATTAATAAACTAGAACTTCTCCGAAGAGTAGCCATCGCGTGCACTCAGGAAAAAAAAAGAACAACCTGTGATTAATACTATCCTTTATGTTTCGGCCGAAAATTTTCAAGATCCGTTCATAAATAACGCGACAACAATCTTCACCGCTTTTTTCCTCCATTTTCATTTTTTCCAAAAAAAGCTATCGATAAGAGCTGTAATTTAAATCCATAAGGGTCTAGAGGCCGCATTTCTACCGATTGACAGACAATCGGTAGAAATGCGACCTCTAGACCGGAACTGACATAGCTACTACACACAACCATAGGCTGTTGGGCGTTACGTGAGGTTTTTTAGTTGGTAGAAGTCCGGCATAGCATCCATGCATTTTCCCTCACGTAAACAAAAAAAAAGACATACGGACGAAAGCAAAATTGTCCATAGGTACTGTCGAATCAGAGACTCTAGCTCGCTTCATTCTCTTGGCCAATTACTTCTGCTTACCCCCTCGTACATAACTGTATGTACCTATTCTTCATTTCCATAAATACACTCGAGAGCAATGAATCCGGGTCACTTAAAGAATCCTAAAAATCTCGGAAACTAAAAATGCTAGGTTAATGCAATAAATTGTATTTAATAGACAATGTAATACTCCTTAAATGAAGGTATTAAAACTTCTTAGTTATTGTAAAGTTATATCATAAAAAAATCAAATTTGAAAAAGGGCCACTTTCGAAGATGGAACTACGAAATTACAGCATTTGGTGTTGCTTTTGTTTGTAATCTGTCATTTATGTGGGTACATAAACCATGTTGATAGTGCTCTATATTCATTAATCAAGCTGAAATTATGTCGCTTACGCCTGAAGAATGCACCAGAATACTTACAATGCTGGAAACCGGCCGGAGTCAGCGCGATACAGCCAGGACTGTCGGTGTGTCGCTGTCAACAGTACAAAGAGTTCTCCGACGTTACGAAGAAACTGGTTCTAACCTACGCAGACCAGGAACGGGCAGAACCAGGTGTACCACAGCACGAGAAGACCGATACTTGGTGAACACCATGCTTCGAAATCGCTTTCTCACAGGAACTGAACTCACCAATCAGTTTCGACGCCTCGGAGGAAGTAACCCAAGTGCATGGACAGTAAGACGTCGGCTTGCTGAATCTAACTTAAAACCCCTTAGACCTGCAAACGGCCCTAAACTGGAGCGTGGGCATCGTATTTCGAGACTAAGGTATGCCCAGAGCCACGTAAATTGGAGTATTGAAGATTGGTCAAAAGTTATGTTCTCCGACGAATCAAAATTTATGCTCTACAAGCACGATGGAAGACACAGAGTGTATCGAAGACCAGGGGTAAGATTCAAGCAAGCATGCATCGAAGAAAAAGTAGCCTACGGTGGTGGGTCTGTACTTGTGTGGGCCGGAATTTCTTCTGAAAGTCGCACAGAGCTGGTGATCATAGAAAACGGCTCTTTAACTAGCGTAAGATATGTGGAAGAAATCCTCAATGATCACGTTGGTCCATTTATGGTCAATTTATGTGAGGATGCTATATTTATGCATGACAATGCCCGACCTCATACAGGTAGGATTGTGAATGACTACCTTCAAGAGATGAACATTACTCGTATGGAGTGGCCAGCGCGCAGCCCGGATATCAACCCGATCGAGCATGCTTGGGACGAGCTAGGCAGATGCGTAAAACAACGAAACCCTCCCCCAATCACGCTTCGTGAGCTCAAAATTGCTCTCAGAGAGGAATGGGAGAATATTCCCCAAAATCGTATAAGGAACTTGGTGTACAGCATGCCAAACCGCGTAAACGCAGTAATGGAAGCACGAGGAGGCAATACGAAGTATTAAAATTCAAGAAAATCGTAATAAAGTTCAAAAATTTCATGTTTCCTATTTTTGTTTTAAGGAGAGATCGGCAGTTTTTCTTTATGTAATTTTGTGTTAATAAAATGTATGGTGACTCATATTTTTTTTACTTTCATTTAAGGAGTATTACATTGTCTATTAAATACAATTTATTGCATTAACCTATCATTTTTAGTTTCCGAGATTTTTAACATTCTTTAAGTGACCCGGATTCATTGCTCTCGAGTGTAGTTCAGTGGACTCGATAGTAAACTCGATTGAGAGAATTCCAATTTGGTTTTTATCAAAACAAAATTGAGTGAACGATCTCTACATTGTATAAGTGTAATAAAACAACATTGTAAATATTTTGATAGGACAATGTCCTCAATTCTATCTTCGTACAAATAATAATTACGCTATGTTCTGCGAGTGGTTAGGCACAGATACATTTAAAGACACATACATGGTGGCAACAGGGCCCCAAGGTGGCGACGGGGCCCCGTGTGACAGCGAGAAAGGCAATTCATCCCGAGGGTGTCGTAAGAGGCGACTAATCGAACAATTTCGCAAAACGATCCATTTCGTAGACAAGGAAAACTTGAAATGAAACCCGTTTGTCAGTAAAGTGACATAATATAGCCAAGTTGAAGGCCTTATGGGCGGCTTGAAAAATTTCAACTGCGGGTCGTCACGCAACAGCAGTTCTACAGATGCATAATTGTGTATTTTCAGTAAGCAATAAAATCCTTTTTAGCTGAATGGGCATAAAACACAACCCTTACTATAGCTAGACCTCATAACTCAGGCCCCGCCCAAAAACAATATAATCATTATGTTGTATGAGAAGTAGTAGGTACTACGTAGTGATTGTATTGTCTTTGGGCGAGGTCTGAATTATGTGGTCTAACTATACTTTCAATCTCGAAATCCAATTTTCGACAATGTCGTTGTTAATTCAGAAAGCCAATATTGTAAGCCTCAATATTGTCTTTTTGCGGTAAGTGCGCAAGGAAATAGGTGCCACAGGGTACCTACAATTTAAACTTGCTATAAATTCCTTTAAACTCTTTCCCAGTAAGAAGCCAATTCAATTAGAGTATTATTTTATCAAGTGAATGGGTTTATCTCTCTAAATTTTGCTATAGCTAAATCTCGGCCGCGCGAAGAATATTATCCCGTAGGTCCCTCTACTGTTTTCTCTCTGGAACTTGTTCCCGGGATTAAAAGTAGCCTCCTTTCCCGAGCTCTATTTTATCCCTATACTAAATTTCATCAGAATTGATAGTTACTTTTGCATTAGTGGGGATTTCTGATCATTTTTTGTGCGAGTATAACATTTCAGTCTGTTCTTTATGTAGATTCACACTTTTGGTAAGGTGAACTGGAGCGCTCAAATGTGGTAGGTTTTTTTATGGAACGACCACACTGCTCCAGTATTTGGTTCCAAGTAAAAGGTGGCAAGCGTATCATGGTGGTTAGATTGCTATCGAAAACCTTATGTGAAAATAATTCAGCGTAGGATAGAACTAATCCAGTCCTGATTCCATGGCTTATCGTATCATAAGAGTGTCAGTGTGATACCCTTCTTCAAGACCTAAGCTACCAAATTGTGTCCTGGGGTCTGGAGTATCCTTTCGAGAGCTTTCCCGGGGCTCCCAACCGTAGGCTGTTAGGCAGGAAACGTGAAGTTTTTTAGTCGGTAGGAGTCCGGCATAACATTCATGTAGGATTTTCTCTCACGTAAAAAAAAGCTACCAAATTGCATAGAGACTAATACAGCATCGCCGTTTCTGAGGTCAGTTGCAAAGTATAATTAACATCCAAGGTATAGTACCTACCTATCTAAGTACAATGTTAAAATAGTACTTACATAATCTGTATTGTCGAATTCCAGTCGCAAAACTGCCACGTAGTAGCTGCCTTCCATGCTCTCCTTCACCACGGATACCTTCAGCTTCAAGGAGAAGATGTCTTCAGCTATTTCGTACAGTTGACCTGTGAGAATAATATGCATAGTGTAGTGAAGTACCTAGAAATTAATTCTATTTATCATCGATGAAACATGCAAATGGCCACCCAACTGTGGTCGTGATCTTATTGGCGACAACAACGGTAGCCACAACCTGCGTCTGTCTATTTCAATACGGCAATAGGCACATTAGGACCAATAAATTAATGCGATCGTGCAACACAACAGTATGCTTCTGTTTACTACTACGAGAAAAGATGCCATAATGAGTGAGTTTGTACCTATTTGTAAGTATATTTTGGCACTGTTGCAAACGCCATAATTACGAAGTGAAGTAAATTCTTACTGGCATCAGTTAGTCTTTCAACTCGTTTAGTAATAGGAGACGTCTACGTCGCCAAGAGTGACTTCTGACACTAAGCCTTACATAAGTCCTTCTATACTTCATGCTGAATACAAACCCATAAGGTAATGTGTATAGCCAGTCCTGCCACTGCTGTACACGAGTTCAGCTCCGTGATGGTGGGCACGCGTCAACTGCATCGTCGGTGAGCGCATGCGCGGGAATGTAAACCTCATACGCTGATGTATGCTGTCCACAGACTGGAGAAACGTGCAGAAGTAACGTCCGGTCGCACGGATCATTGTGTCGTAGCTGGTGAAAAGAATAATGTTTTAGAGCAATGCTGATGTATGCTGTCCACAGACTGGATATATCTGTAAACAAAGGAGCAGACAATAGATGGTAAGGTATCGCACCGCTGAAAGGATTTAGAACGCCAGAATAACTTGTAGTAGTAGTAAAACAACTCAAATTAGCAGACATAATAAGCAGACTCAGGTTTTTTAAATATAGGCATGCTGTACCTGATCTCCAAAATGAGGACCTTAAAGAAAGACTTCAGTGGCTTAGATGATGATGTTTGAACGAACGTTACATGTTGTATTACTGGTATGAATATCTTTTTGACAGGAAGATCAGATAGTAACTCATTAATGTGAGAATAGAAAAAGTATAGGCAATCTTTGCCAAGTTGAAGTGAACCAATTTGACTGGTTTTCTGATTCTTTCTTTGGTCCTGTTCAAATTTGATAGGGGTCCGGATCCAGCTCAGGAATCGGAGATGCCCGTATATCTACTAGACTATCATTCTATAATTTAATTTTAGTTTTACTGTCCGCAGTTATTCTTTCTTAGCGTTCAGTATTTTCTCCTCCTAGAACTGTCTCAGTTGCTAATTCATCGTTATCAGCATGCGGTCAGCCTTCAGTCAAACATTTGATTGAAAATGACCGCCTATGCGTTATTTGAAGCTCCCTTCATATAAATCGATTACAAGGGTTTATTGTTCCTTGAAGCAATAACCGTTCATAACCTTTTATTTGAGTGACATAAGGGTGAGGCCTAGATATATTTTTTGCAATAACAAAGTTCATTTTATTTTAACTGTTGTGTTCAACTTGGCAACATATTTTCAACGGTTTGGTAGTTAGACAACCCATTTAGAATTTTACGGGTCTACTAGGTGTGATGAGGATATCTTTGAGGCCTAAGCCACCCTTACCTTCAAGTTGAGCAATAGAAGACGCCCAGTTTGCCGAGACCAGTGGCTCCATAGAACTATGTAAACGAGCGATGTCCATTCCCGTTTCGGGACAGCTAATTCAGTTTGAAAGAAGACAACGTTTACAAATTTCATACTTGTAAGCGTCGTCTTACACAGATGATAAGAAAAATCTACCTTAACATTATAAATATACGTTAGGATAGTGAAAACATTAATAAATACGAGTCACTGACGATAAATAAATAACACTCACCCATAGTTGCTGAAAAACTTCACGAAACACCTGCCGAAGAAATGCATAACTTTCTCAGGTGTGGCAAATTTCTCCCTCAAAGCATTCAGCTTGTCATTGCTTACAAGACTGATACTGTTTAAACGTTGCCTTACTGGATTCACAGAACCCCGGCGTCTGTAAACATCTAAAGCAACTGTGCAACTCGTTTTACGAGCTGCTGCTTTACGAATAGAGTTCTTTTTTACAACTTCACATTCCGGAGAAGTCGGTTCAGAATCTTCAGAGAGCGTAGTAGCATCTTCAGCTTGTTCCAATTCAAGAATCGGCTTTTCAACAGGCTCTTTAACTGTAGGGGTGTCAAATTTGAAACCAGAACTTCTTCTTTGGATCTCTTTGATAGTAGTTTCTTCATTTATTCTGCCAGTAGATGAAGCTACAGTTGGTCTGATCTCTTCAGATGAATTGTAGGCATCGATTTCTTTCTTCGTGACTGCTGTGAGAGCGTTGGTTGCAGTGAAGGGACACTTGTAGCTTTGAGTTCTATTGTCGGTGTGAACTGAAGCGCTTCGCCAGCTCGGCTTGGATTTTAATGAGCGTTTTCTTGGTGCTGGACTCTCAGCTCTGGATGTGGATGGACTGGCTGGGTCTTTGGCTAGCAGTCGTGTTAGTGCACTTGCTAGTCGTAACATAAGTGCGTCTGGATATTGCTACGAAAAAGAACAGGTACCTTGTTACTAAATATCATAAAGGGTCATTTAACATCCCACTTTAAATTATGTATGAGACACAGGCATCCAAAAATAATATTTTATAAAATTTTATTGTAAGGTACCTGAGTGGCGCTGAAGATAGTGTTTCGTGCTCCAGACTCTCGGAGAATAGTGTCCCATATTTCTTCTCCACATTCTTCCTGTAAACATATGAAAGTCAGTTTAGGCAAAGATGTAGATGGATGGATGCCTAAACTGACTTTTTGCAGAATTTACTGAAAGCAAACCAATTTTTAATGCTGTGCCATTCATGTACATATAAATATTCGGGATCCGGACATTTAGTGTAAGAATATATAATTTTTTAAACCTGCTGTGACAGGAAAATTTATAAGAATTCCCTCAGATACTCTGTGTTAATAAAGTAGCTTTTTGTTCATTCTGTATATATGTATTTATGCAGGTCAAATGTGTGTTGAATGTTTAATATAAAGAAAACCGGCCAAGTGCGAGTCGGACTCGTGCACCGAGTGTTCCGTACAAAAAACGGCTATAAATCACGTTTGTTGTATGAAAGCCCCCCTTTTTTCTGATATTAGTAATTTTTGTTATAGCGGCAACAGAAATATCTACATCATTAGTGAAAATTTCAGTTTTCTAGCTATCACGGTTCTTGAGATACCTACAGCCTTGTGACGGACAGACTGACAGACGGACAGAAAAGTCTCATGAATACGGTCCCATTTTTACCTATACTGCTAGGATGCTATGAAGGACTCCTACCGACTAAAAACCACACGTATCCTACCTAACAGCCTACGGTTGGGAGCCTCGGGTAAGCCCTCGGTAGGATACCCCAGGACTCCTAACAGAGAGCTCAACCCATTTGGATCACATGATCGTATACTTTATCAGTCACCTCAGTTCGTAGGATGTCGGCGCCAAGTACCTAAACCCATTGTTTTTAGTCTGTGCTATAATGTTATCAATATTTAACAAAATCTGATTAATCCAAATACTTATTATACTTTGTGCTAAGTAGTTTTATTTTTAAGTTTTTGTTTGAAGTCGATTTTATTTTCGTAATTTTTTTTTCATATTTTTAAGTGACGGTTGGACTGAAATGGAAGATCTATATAGCTAGGTGTAAAGTTCTCTTCAATACAAATCCATGAAGCCCAAACACAAGATAACTGCTGTAAATTGTTAAGGAATTCCCTCGACTGTCCTTCGACTTCGACTCCAAACTTTCATTAAATTGTAATACATTAAAGCACTTAATAAAAAGTTAACAAATGCACTAGTGATCCCTACATTTTTTGGTGGATGCCCTCTATTTCTCCTGGGTCCCATCATCAGATCCTGACCTGGTGAAAATGGAACCACCTTAGAACTAAACCCTATTCAACAAAAGAAAAAAAAAATTGTTTTTGTCTATAATTGACGGAAATATCGGTGAACATACATAAAAAAAAGTGTGTGTTGTGCAACCTTTACGCGCGATTAAAGTAAAACTTCTTTGCCATTGACGGCATCAAATGATATATTAATATATCATTCATTCGAATTTTGAATAGCAGAAACGTAGTTTCCGCAAAATTTAAATACCTAGTGAGTAAAAAGTAAAAAAAATCTGAGTTACTGCCTAGTCGCGCCTAAAGAAGTTTTACTTCAAAAACATACAAAAGAATTGAGAACCTCTTCCTTTTTTGAAGTCGGTTAAAAAGTCCAATCATTAAGAACTACAGTAGCGTCCAAACAATGTAGGTACTTGCATAATTGGAATATTTCGAGCAAAATAAAACTGGTAGGTACTTATTGTATTTTTCTAGAATACTTGTAGTTGTGCCAAATTATAACTTTCAGCGCAAATAGCCTGTAAGTAACAGGGGTAGATAACCCGTTGATAGACTGACAGATACAATTAAGGTCATAACATAGAAGGGTTCTTATTGACTACAAAACCCTATTAAAACTATGATGACCGTCAATGTGTCTGTTGTTTATCTTTGCGCGCAGTCGTAAAACTCGACTGAAGGATATTTGAGATCTGGACGGCAGTACTAATATTGCAACCGAAATGCAGCTGAAATTAAGACTAAACAGGGATTTCTTTTCTTTAAATACTACTAATGGATGTCACGCGGTATTACCCGCGTAGCTCCCGTTCACGTGGGAATAAGGGAATAAAATATAGCCTATGTTCACCGGGGAGAGTGTAGCTTCCCAACAGTGAAAGAATTTCTCAAATCGGTTCAGTAGTTCCGGAGCCTATTCAATGCAAAGAAACAAAAAACAATCAAATCTTTCCTCTTTATAATATTTGTATAGATGAGGTCGCATGTGATATAAATGAAGCCTTACCGAAGATCTTAGGGGCCCATACCAGACTCGTCTAAAAGTGGCGCACCTTCTAAATAATAGATACAGATTAAGACAGAATGAAGCGAAAAAGTGTGCGCGTGTAACCTTTACGCGCGATTGAAGTAAAACTTCTTTGCCATTGACGGCAACAAATGTTATATTAATATCATTCGTTCGTATAGTATATATAGTATAAATAATAATAGTACCTAAGCGTTACTTCTGTCAGAAAAAAATCTGAGTTACCCCTAGTCGCGCCTAAAGAAGTTTTAATTCAAAAATCTCGAAACTAAACTCTGTAGCAACCCGTCTGGAGCGTAAGGCAAATTATCCTCTCCATATGTTAAATTTCGGGAGAGGCTTACGTCCAGCAGTGGGATTCAAGTCGCAGACAAGCATACAAAAGGGTAACACCATGTTTTTTCTTATAAGAAGAAGGTAGTCTCTTAGTCTACCAGACTATTGGCGTTGGCAGCCCTATGATGTGCCTCTTCACGCTCCATTTGAAGATCCAGGGATGTAAGAGATGTAGGAGATGGGAAACAGGTACGCTGACAATGTTCCAAGTTTTTATACTTTGACAGAGAAACGATATTTTTAATTAGGTACCGAGTTCTGATATTTTTTTTTTCACTGTCTATAAGACTAAACGATTTAGGACACACATTTTGAATTCAAACACTTGTTTATTTTACGAGTGAATACAGAGGATTAGGTAAGAAAGTGAACCCTGGAGCATGTACATATACAGTAGTACGCTTGGATGATGCATAAATACATCCACTTCTACCCAAAAGGTAGACAGTGGTTTACTATACTTCCACCTTCACCAATTGCATTTTTATGCCAGGTGGTAAGCCTATTGCCATGTTTAGATGGACAACACAGGTATTATTTGCGTGAGGAACATTCTACATGGATGCTATGCCAGGTTCTTACCGACTAAAAACCGCTCGTTCCCTACCTAATGCCTTTTTTTACATGGAGAGCTCCGCTTACGGACTACCCATGCTGGTGAGGCATAGGCTCGGGTGAGGGTCGCCCAGCACCTGATCACGATAGCACTGGGAATATTCACTAAAACACTTGACACTGATCTGCCCCTGTGGGGATGCTCTGGGATCTGTCTAATTCACCAGAACTCCCTACCTAATGCATACGGTTGGGAGTCCCGAGGAAGCCTTCGGAAGAATGACCCCAGGATTTAATTTGTTTCTAGCTGCTGTTGAAATTAATTTCATGTCACCCATAGGGCCCTTAACAACTGCCATGGTACAGGCAACCGTGCCTTTCGAAGTAGGTACGAAAACGCCTGTACATTAAAATGACACAAACTGGTCACCCATCTCACCAACCATAGTGAAAGATGTTTAATGCGGTGCTGGTTTACATACTACTGAGTGAGCGGGGCTACAAACGCTTGTATCTAAGCGTTTTTAGCTCGCTAACTCTGTTCATTGTTCACAATTCACTATTCCGTCAAATTAATTTCTTTACGCCAAAACAATTACTAGTCTTGTTAAAACAAACGCCGCATCTGTAATTAAAGCGCTAACGAGTTCAGCATTCTTCAGACATTGACTAAAATAAATTACCTAAGTAATGTCATTTTTAACTGTTTTCCCAAACGCCTACAGTATGG
Source organism: Miltochrista miniata (assembly GCA_933228765.1). Lineage (NCBI taxonomy): Eukaryota > Metazoa > Arthropoda > Insecta > Lepidoptera > Erebidae > Miltochrista > Miltochrista miniata. The sequence continues at coordinate 32,111,930 of OW121756.1, read as the reverse complement.
GGTTCTTTAAGGGGGTTTTGGAGGGTTCTTGCAGGGTCTCTCTCAGGATCGGCAACACGAGTGTAGCACCTCTGGTGTAGAAAATGTTCATAGGCTACGGAGACTACTGTCCTTCATGTGAGCCGTGATCTCGCCTGCCACTTTATTGGTATAAAAAAGCCGGTCAAGTGCGAGTCGGACTCGCCCACCGAGGGTTACCTTCATTTAGTCTGACCCTCCTTCCGTCCGTCTGTCTGTCAAGATATTTTATCGCGTGAATGCGAATTTTTAGGATTTCGGGAGATTGGGCCAGTTTCAGAAATTCACGATTACGGCAGTTTCAATTCGCGACACAAAATTTAAAAAAATCGCTCTATTAAGTGTGCCCAATACAGGTAAATTTTGTAGGTTTTTTAATAGTTAGTATTACTGTAATTACACTTACCACTATGAAGTGTTGAACACTCTCCAACAGCCAACCGTACATGTTTGTAGATTAATAATTATTTGTATTTAAAGAAATATCTTTACACACCTGTTGGTTATTTTTTATATCTTTTATCGTTATTTTAACACAGAATCTACAAAACAAAAGAAATTTATTAGAGAATACCTAGGTAGTTCAGAGGCACAAATAGATATTTCTAGAGAAATTATATCTTCCAGGCCTGAGAGAGATCACAGAGATCAGAAAAATATTTATTTATTTATTTATTTATTGCGCTAGTACGAAACATAATTTTAGGTAAAATATACATGCATGAATTCATACAAGACCAGAAATAAATTTCATACTAATTATCAACCACAAAAATTTACATTAAATGTGTGATAGAGTCAGTTTGTGACTCTATCTGCTTTTCAAATATATTTCATAACATACATAACAGTAACCAACAAACATAAGTAAAAAAAATAAAATATAACTTGAACGAAATGTGAAAAGTAATAAAAAATAATGTTTTTATTTTTTGTCCGCTACAAGAGTACAAAGACTGTTTTTTGTAAAAAGAGTTTCAAATACTGTTTAGTTACTTCGTTGACCTTTGGCCACCCGTACAGCGGTTACCCAGCAAGGCTTTCGCGCGTCTACTGAACAAATAAGGGAGAGAGATTGTACTTAATATGCGGTACCCATCGCAACCCTCTTAGTCCACTTAAGGAACGAAATCTTAGTTCGCTTTTTACAGAAGGACTTCTCACTACAGTTCCAAAACGCAATCCTAAAATAAAAAAAATTGTAAGCTGTCAAATTAGATTTTTTTTTATGAAACGAAAATTGGTTTATGCAATTTATCTAAATTCTAAATCATCATTGAGACTTTCCTATGGCGAAATATTCTATCCAGAAACCGGTCATTTTCTAATACAAGCTTGCGCTATGTGATCTAGAGAACTGATAAACTTACTTGTACTCGTATTTACATACATATGGTCACGCCTTTATCCCCGAAGGGGTAGGCAGAGGCATATTATATGCCCACATTTCACCTTTGTATAATTTGTCCCACGTAATAGGTGGTGAGCCGTATTGCCGTGTTTAAATGGACAGGCGCAGGTTGTGACTGCCTGCTGTTGAAATAAAGCCTTCAACTTAGCTTAACGATTGCCATTTTACTGGCAACCGGGACCAACGGCTTAACGTGCCTTCCGAAGCACGGAAACGCTCAAATAAATGTCACAAAGTGATCACATGGATGGTCACCCATCCATGGACCGGCCATAGTGAAAGTTGCTTACTGCAGTGATCGTTTACAGAACACTGAGTCCGCGGGGCCACGAGCGCTTCCATATTTATATAATTCATTCCGTATTTATATAATTCAAAATCACACATTCCGTATTTATATAATTCAAAATTTCGTGTTTAGTTTGTTGTTGTTTTCTCAAATCTACCCCTAGTATCAGTAGTCCGATTGAATAGTCCGATGATCGAACTACTGAGACTTTTTCGGCTCAGTAGTCCGATGATGCAGATTATTATAAATCATCGGACTACTGAGTCTTTTAGTCCGATTCGAAATTCAGAAATAAGAAATGGATGCAGTAGTATTTCCCCCCCTTGTGTGTTATCAAAAATAATATAATAGTATTATGTAGGAAACATTCTACACGTAAAAAACAACCAAACCATGAAAAAGACATTTTGACACATACTCAAATATTTCTTCCGACCCGGGTGTTGAACCAAAACGGCAGTTGAGCAAAAACTAATAAAGGTAATAAAGATGGATGACAATGATCTAAGGCACGCGTCCTTCGAAGGGCAACTATACAAGCAATTGACCTGGATGCGTTTCACTGAAGCAATTTAGTTCACTACCAGTGGCCTGATTGACGGAGCGGGTAGACGTCATATCTATAAATGTTGTCGTTTGAAATTAACTGACTTATTCAGGGACATTGTTTTACATACATACTTTGACTATTAGTTTCTTTAGGTTGCAGAATCAAAGCAAATGTCAGAATTCACTATCACAATCGGTTCAGGGGTTCAGGCGTAAAAGCCTAACAGACGGACAGAGTTACATCTTTACAGCTTCATGAAAAAAAAAAAAAAAAAAAAAAAAATTATTCCCTTTGAAATTTTTAAAAAATTATTTAGGTTTGTCAAAATTTTTGTGACTCTACCGGGGGTTCGGAAATGCTACAGACTGAGAAGAACACCCCAAGAAACTCAGTCCGGTCCCTATTAATTCATCTTAGTATCTAATACAGTTTTTTTTTAATGTAGAAAGGAGCAATTCGTGTCACTGCCAGGCAGCCTTGTCTTCTAGAAAGTCTTTAATGCTTTATTAAGCTTTCTGGCACAATTTAAGTTTTATTAGTTTTTTAAATTTATTAACTGACAAACCTGTTGGCTGCTGACGGCTGTCGGCAATGTATTGTACATTCGAATACAATTGCCCGCAAAAGAATTGCTTATTTTATTAAGCCTAAATCTAGGTACAGCCAATTTATTCTTATTTCTTAAGTTTAGGTTATGGATATCACTATTTTTAATAAATTTACTATTATTTTTATGAGTATATAATAAGTTTTCATATATCATGAGAATATTACCTACTTGATACTGTGGAAATATAATATGTTTTTGTGACATAAATGGCCGTACCTTTATTCCGCGTTATCTTAGACGTTTACAGCTTCTAGGAACTGTAGACTCCAGGTATTGATTTCCGTTAGTGTACAGGTCTGACTGAGATGTGTTGATGCAGAGGCGGAGTGGTTCTGGAGAGCCATATCTTAAAAATATGTAATGTCGTACAGAGTTTTTGATTTCGTATCTATCGGAATGGGTGTCTCATGTCCGATGTCTTGAAGAATGGTTATAAATAAATGGGTCTTCAAGGGGAAAATGTGACGTTACAATTCTGAGGGTATGAGAGACTTAAACCTCAAACAAGGACAAGAAATCGCAGGTGTTCAGAATATAAGGGATTCTGTTATGAAAGATACGAAATTCTTTGACTACAAAGAGCTGTGTAGGAGAATATGAATAGTATCCAACTTTTGGATCTCACCGTTAGCTCCTGTGGATTTAAGTGAGGGGGATTCTAGACGTAAAAAAGGGGCTTGGACTACCCACTAAGTTATTTAGTAGAATACTTGTTAGGTTTTTCTGTGGTGCCTTTTAAACATTATGATGTAACCGGACTGTACGCTGAAATTATGTTTTCTATGAAGAACCCAAACTATCGACTATAATAAAAGTATTATGATTGGTTGTCAATTTAGTTGATGATGTCCCACAGAGCTATTAATGGAATGCCAACCAGGAACCTATAACTAATATTAGTTTAATTTCGATCGACATTGTTAGTTTACGCACATACTTTTTGCTATGGGGTGGGCAGAGCTTGTCAGTATACTTATACTTCAACTTGGTTTATATACATGGTTGACTATACATTTTTTAGGGTTGGGAGTACTGGGGATATCCTTCCGAGGGTCGAGGGCATACCCTGGGCTCCAAACCGTAAGCTGTCAGGTAGGATACGTGTGGGGTACCGTACCGAAAGGCGAGACCCTTACACGAGACCCTAACCCTATCTCTTGAAAGAAGAGATCCTAGGGCAATGACTTCTGGCCACTTAGGACGGATTCCATGTTGGACGGATTTCATGTTGGACGGATTCCTTTTCGGACGAGTTCCACATTAGGTGGAAACAGTACGATCATGTTTAAATCGTTTTATTAGATTCTGCAAATAGTTCTCCTATTACAGCAAAATAATACCTTTTTTACCTTTAGCACTACTGCCTGGGACTAGCAGTAAGTAGTGTCATGGGTAAGTCTACTTTCCCATGAAACTACTTCTTTAATACCATAGCTACTATAGTACAATATAGGTACTTTGTATTGGATATCCTAGGATAATATATTTAGGATTTTATTATAAGAAGTGTTATTTTTTGTTCTGTTATTCTTTAATACACTAGGATTTAAATTATCACGAATGGTATTTTATTATTAAGTGGACTTATGCCCAATGTGGAACTCGTCCGAAATGGAATCCGTCCGACATGGAATACGTCCAACATGGAATCCGTCCTAAGTGGCCAGAAGGTATCAATGTGACTTGACTCCGCTGTCCCTCTGTCCCCAGTCTGTATCTCATGAACTACCTAGAGCTAGAGAGCTGAATTATTTGCTTGACAAGGAAGCCTGGAAATGATCTGCTTGCTCTACTGCATTCTCAATCATTAGTTTGCGATTTTTAGTTTAAATTTTGTAAATAGAGCACAAAAAGAAAAGCCCGTCGAGTTTCTTGCCAGTTCTTCTCAAGCGGGCCGCGTTCCGAACTGGTGGTACTATTTGCATTGTATTTAATGACGTGTCGCAAGTGCCTATGTATTATGATTATGCGAAATTTAAAAAAAAAATTAAATAAAAATATATTTAACTGAGCTGATAATTAATGTATTTCTGTTGCCACTATAATATCAAATACTGTTACCAATGTTTTTAATAATTTAATTCCTCGCTACACTCAGAGACAGGATCCCGAGCTGTGGGGTTTGGTAACCGATTATGCCAGATAGGATGTAGTTCATTTTCCATTCAGTCTTGGCAGTTAACATAGTTTGCAAAACGTTGTTTGGGGTATTTCTCCCTTCCATAAAGGACAGCCAAACGTAAGTAAATACCAGAAAAGTTACTACGACATGGATGCTATGCTGGACTCCCACCGACTAAAACCTCACGAGGCTGTGCAGAGTAAGTCTACGGTTCGGGTAAGCCCTCGGAATGATGTCCCAGGGTTTTCCCAGGGTTTTCCCAGAGTTGCCTAGGATCGGGTGACAACCACCACAAGTGGTCGACCGCGGTACTTGTTTTTGGAGTACCTTGAGACTCCCGCTATTTTCCTGCCGTGTCTTTTCCTCTAAAGCTAAGGAATCAGTTCAGATAAAACGTATCCGTTAAGTAGGCATTCGCGTATGACAGGCGGTATGAGGATACCACAGTTCGTCTCCTGTTGGTAAATAATAAAAAGTTTTAAATTTGTCTTGGTATGCTTTTGTGCCTTGGCTTTTTTTTTTTTGTTTAACGTGAGGGAAAATCCTCATAGGATGTTATGCCGGACTCTTACCGACTAAAAAACCTAACGCCACGCCTAACAGCCTATGGTTGAGAGCCCCGGGTAAGCCCTCAGGAAGGATGTCCCGTGACTCCCAACAGACCTACGGCCGCCAATGCGGCCTCGCCCAGGGGGTGGTTCGGGTGCAATCCCGCGTCTATTGGGGGTTTCGGGTGTGACCCCGCTTCTAAGGGGGGGGGGGGCGTGCGTGAGTTGCTCACGTCACGCTGCCGTCATGGGCCTGCTTCTGTAAGGACGGTGAGCGGCCCTCTCACCGTCCTCAGATCCCCGGTCATGGAGGCCGATAGTCCTCGGCGAAGACACGTCGGCGGCGCCCAGGGCGCCGACTGCGGAACTCGGGTGGGAGAGTTCTCTCCCGCACCCGGCCCGCCGCCTCCTTCGCGAGCATGACCTGCTCGCAGAAAGAGGCGGCACAGTCCTACTTACTCCCGCTAGAGAGCATGGCTCGCACCATAGCCTCGAGCGAGAGAGTGTCCACGCCCAGACCCACTACGAGGACCTGGCGCTGTTGTGCCCACGCCGTGCACTCCACCAGCGTGTGGAGCGCCGTGTCATAGCAGCGGTCCTCGCAGTGCTTTTGTGCCTTGGCTAGTTGAAGCCTAAACAACATTGTAAGTTCAGCTCATTAGTGTAATGTACCTTACATGCGTGTCAGTAATAAGATGGCGCTTATCAATAAATATCAACGCGTGCGTCGCTTGACCCGAACAATCAAAAAGTCGTGTCGCTTTTAGGATTGGTGCGTTAGTGGTCGCGAGTTGTGCACCAAATATATTACTTCACGGCCTAGTTATTAGCTGAAAATAGAGGCGCCCAACATTTTGGCAGAGCATTTATTTACATTTTTAACATATATTCATTTATAGCTACACTCACCCACGTTAAAATATTCAAGCTGCTCATAACGCCTTTAACTTGGCTTAGCGATTGCCATGTCCAACTAATGACACCAAATCAGTCTAACGGATTAACGTGCCTACCGAAGCACTCGAATAGATGAAAATGCCACAAAGCAATTGTCAGCTATGGCTGACAATTGCTTTGTGCATTTAACGCATTTAACGTAATTCGTACTCAGCATACCAAGAAACCCCTTAAACGATACCCATCATGAAATTTTGTGATTACGGTACGGCGGCCATATTAGATTGCAAAATTAGTACGTGATTCGTACTCAGCATACCAAAAAACCCCTTAAACGATACCCATCATGAAATTTAGTGATTATGGCGCAGCGGCCATATTGGATTGCAAAATTATCACGTGATTCGTACTCAGCATACTAAAAAACCCATTAAACGATACCCATCATGAAATTTTGTAATTACGTCGTGGCGGCCATTTTGAATTGCAAAATTATCACGTGATTCGTACTCAGCATAGCAAAAAACCCCTTAAACGATACCCATCATGAAATTTTGTCATTACGGCGCGGCGGCCATATTGGATTGCAGAATTATCACGTAATTAGTACACAGCATACCAAAAAAACCTTTAAACTATACCCATCATGAAATTTTGTGATTACGGCGCGGCGGCCATATTGGATTGCAAAATTATCACGTGATTCGTACTCAGCATACTAAAAAACCCCTTAAACGATACCCATCATGAAATTTTGTGATTGCGGCGCGGCGGCCATATTGGATTGCAAAATTATCACGTGATTCGTACTCAGCATTCCACAAAACCCCTTAAACGATATCTATCATAGAATTTTGTGATTACGGCACGGCGGCCATATTGGATTGCAAAATTAGTACGTGATTCGTACTCAGCATACCAAAAAACCCCTTAAACGATACCCATCATGAAATTTTGTGATTATGGCGCAGCGGCCATATTGGATTGCAAAATTATCACGTGATTCGTACTCAGCATACTAAAAAACCCCTTAAACGATACCCATCATGAAATTTTGTGATTACGGCGTGGCGGCCATTTTGAATTGCAAAATTATCACGTGATTCGTACTCAGCATAGCAAAAAACCCCTTAAACGATACCCATCATGAAATTTTGTGTTTACGGCGCGGCGGCCATATCGGATTGCAAAATTATCACGCGATTCGTACTCAGCATACTAAAAAACCATTTAAACGATACCCATCATGAAATTTTGTGATTGCGGCGCGGCGGCCATATTGGATTGCAAAATAATCACGTGATTCATACTCAGCATACTAAAAAACCCCTTTAACGATACCCATCATGAAATTTTGTGATTATGGCGCAGCGGCCATATTGGATTGCAAAATGATCACGTGATTCGTACTCAGCATACTAAAAAACCCCTTAAACGATACTCATCATGAAATTTTGTGATTACGGCGTGGCGGCCATTTTGAATTGCAAAATTATCACGTGATTCGTACTCAGCATAGCAAAAAACCCCTTAAACGATACCCATCATGAAATTTTGTAATTACGGCGCGGCGGCCATATTGGATTGCAGAATTATCACGTAATTCGTACACAGCATACCAAAAAACCCTTTAAACTATACCCATCATGAAATTTTGTGATTACGGCGCGGCGGCCATATCGGATTGCAAAATTATCACGCGATTCGTACTCAGCATACTAAAAAACCATTTAAACGATACCCATCATGAAATTTTGTGATTGCGGCGCGGCGGCCATATTGGATTGCAAAATTATCACGTGATTCATACTCAGCATACTAAAAAACCCCTTAAACGATACCCATCATGAAATTTTGTGATTACGGCGTGGCGGCCATTTTGAATTGCAGAATTATCACGTAATTCGTACTCAGCATACCAAAAAACCCCTTAAACTATACCCATCATGAAATTTTGTGATTACGGCGCGGCGGCCATATTGGATTGCAAAATTATCACGTGATTCGTACTCAGCATACCAAGAAACCCCTTAAACGATACCCATCATGAAATTTTGTGATTACGGCGTGGCCGCCATGTTGGCTTGCAAAATTATCACGTGATTCGTACTCAGCATACTAAAAAACCCCTTAAACGATACCCATCATGAAATTTTGTGATTACGGCGTGGCGGCCATTTTGAATTGCAAAATTATCACGTGATTCGTACTCAGCATAGCAAAAAACCCCTTAAACGATACCCATCATGAAATTTTGTGATTACGGTGCGGCGGCCATATTGGATTGCAGAATTATCACGTAATTCGTACACAGCATACCAAAAAACCCTTTAAACTATACCCATCATGAAATTTTGTGATTACGGCGCGGCGGCCATATCGGATTGCAAAATTATCACACGATTCGTACTCAGCATACTAAAAAACCATTTAAACGATACCCATCATGAAATTTTGTGATTGCGGCGCGGCGGCCATATTGGATTGCAAAATTATCACGTGATTCATACTCAGCATACTAAATAACCCCTTAACGATACCCATCATGAAATTTTGTGATTATGGCGCAGCGGCCATATTGGATTGCAAAATTATCACGTGATTCGTACTCAGCATACTAAAAAACCCCTTAAACGATACCCATCATGAAATTTTGTGATTACGGCGTGGCGGCCATTTTGAATTGCAAAATTATCACGTGATTCGTACTCAGCATAGCAAAAAACCCCTTAAGGGGCGGTTAACCTGCACAAGTAGGCATTTGGCGCTCCCCTCGCCCCGGGCGCAAGACACACCGCGCGCCGGCAGCGGCAGTCAACTCTCATGCCACAGTATACAGTATAGTAGAAAGAAACAGCATGCTAACTTTGTTTGACGTAGTAAATGCATCTAACTTTATTAAGTGTAGTGATTTATTAGTTTCGTAAATAAAAATAAATGAGTTAATCGTAAATAAATTATGTATATTATACTATTATTTTTAAGCTAAAGAGTTTGTTTGTTTGTTTAGTTGTTCTAACTCTAGAGTCTAAGAGACTGCTAGGTGAATTTCAAGAGTTTTTTAACAGAATGTCCATTTTTGAAAAATACCAAAATATATAACATCACGCTAAGGCGAATAAGAGCTTAGCAGCAACGAAACATTTTTCGCCAACTAGGATATTTCATTTCTTTTGAGAGTTTCCGTTGCGTACGTTTGCTACAGTTGCATAAAAAATGTAAATTACATAATAGCTGGTCATAAAAACATCTAAAGTTTTCTAAAGTTGGTATGCTAAGTATGAATCACGGGATCATTGTGCAATCCAAAATGGCCGCCGCGGTGTAATCACAAAATTTCATGATGGGTGTCGTTTAAAGGGTTTTTTGGTATGCTGAGTACGAATCACGTACTAATTTTGCAATCCAATATGGACGCCGCGCCGTAATCACAAAATGTCATGATGGGTATCGTTTAAGGGGTTTCTTGGTATGCTGAGTACGAATCACGTGATAATTTTGCAATCCAAAATGGCGGCCACGGTGTAATCACAAAAATTCATGATGGGTATCGTTTAAAGGGTTTTTTGGTATGCTGAGTACGAATTACGTACTAATTTTGCAATCCAATATGGCCACCGCGCCGTAATCACAAAATTTCATGATGGGTATAGTTTAAGGGAATTCTTGGTATGCTGAGTACGAATCACATGATAATTTTGCAATCCAATATGGGCGCCGCGCCGTAATCACAAAATTTCATGATGGGTATCGTTTAAGGGGTTTCTTGGTATGCTGAGTACGAATCACGTGATAATTTTGCAATCTAAAATGGCGGCCGCGGTGTAATCACAATAATTCATGATGGGTATCGTTTAAAGGGTGTTTTGGTATGCTGAGTACGAATTACGTACTAATTTTGCAATCCAATATGGCCACCGCGCCGTAATCACACAATTTCATGACGGGTATAGTTGAAGGGAATTCTTGGTATGCTGAGTACGAATCACATGATAATTTTGCAATCCAATATGGGCGCCGCGCCGTAATCACAAAATTTCATGATGGGTATCGTTTAAGGGGTTTCTTGGTATGCTGAGTACGAATCACGTGATAATTTTGCAATCCAAAATGGCGGCCGCGGTGTAATCACAATAATTCATGATGGGTATCGTTTAAAGGGTTTTTTGGTATGCTGAGTACGAATTACGTACTAATTTTGCAATCCAATATGGCCACCGCGCCGTAATCACACAATTTCATGATGGGTATAGTTGAAGGGAATTCTTGGTATGCTAAGTATGAATCACATGATAATTTTGCAATCCAATATGGGCGCCGCGCCGTAATCACAAAATTTCATGATGGGTGGGTATCGTTTAAAGGGTTTTTGGTATGCTGAGTACGAATTACGTGATAATTTTGCAATACAATATGGCCGCCGCGCCGTAATCACAAAATTTCATGATGGGTATAGTTTAAGGGGTTTTTTGGTATGCTGAGTACGAATTACGTGATAATTCTGCAATTCAAAATGGCCGCCACGCCGTAATCACAAAATTTCATGATGGGTATCGTTTAAGGGGTTTTTTAGTATGCTGAGTATGAATCACGTGATAATTTTGCAATCCAATATGGCCGCCGCGCCGCAATCACAAAATTTCATGATGAGTACGATACCCATCAAGAAATTTTGTGATTGCGGCGCGGCGGCCATGTTGGATTGCGAAATTATCATGTAATTCGTATACATTTTAATGCATTAGGTAGCTGGTTACCATGTCGTGAAAACACTTAAAAAGTAAAAGATCACCACATTTTTACCATGAGTCGCGTATGTATTTGTAACGGTTAATCTAATTACATTTTGCCCATTACTGATATTTTTATACTGTGGCGCGATTTCAACGTAATTTGGCATAATAATTACGAAATAGTTGCGAAAAAAACTGACACAGGTCCTGCCTCCACAAGCGCCAGGGCGAGACTGATCGGCCGTCAGCGGCGCAATTCTATTGCGTTTGGTAGATATTCGTACATGATAACTATGTAAATAGTTGTTTATAGAAAAACGCTCGGAAAATGTGTATAAAAACTTAATACCTTTAATTGAGTGCAAAAAAAATATATAAAATGTTAATAGTTTAGCCACAGTATTGAAAAAACTTTTCTGAGAGAGTCAACTTTGGGATTTTTTTCTATCTAGTGAAATTTATTGCATCGTGTAACGGGCTCGGAATATGTTTAGCTTATATCCTTAATTATTATATATATATTTTTCAGATTTAAAAACCCTTAACTTTTTGACTAGGATTGTTTCAAAAAACTCAAAATCTGACCCACGCGGCCTTAAACGATACCCATCATGAAATTTTGTGATTACGGCGTGGCGGCCATATTGGATTGCAGAATTATCACGTAATTCGTACACAGCATACCAAAAAACCCTTTAAACTATACCCATCATGAAATTTTGTGATTACGGCGCGGCGGCCATATCGGATTGCAAAATTATCACGCGATTCGTACTCAGCATACTAAAAAACCATTTAAACGATACCCATCATGAAATTTTGTGATTGCGGCGCGGCGGCCATATTGGATTGCAAAATTATCACGTGATTCATACTCAGCATACTAAAAAACCCCTTAAACGATACCCATCATGAAATTTTGTGATTACGGCGTGGCGGCCATTTTGAATTGCAGAATTATCACGTAATTCGTACTCATCATACCAAAAAACCCCTTAAACTATACCCATCATGAAATTTTGTGATTACGGCGCGGCGGCCATATTGGATTCCAAAATTATCACGTGATTCGTACTCAGCATACCAAGAAACCCCTTAAACGATACCCATCATGAAATTTTGTGATTACGGCGTGGCCGCCATGTTGGCTTGCAAAATTATCATGTAATTCGTAGACATTTTAATGCATTAGGTAGATGGTTACCATGTCGTGAAAACACTTAACACGTTCACGGACAGAAACCATTCCTAAAAAATTGTGATATGACACACAAATTTTCCATACAAAATAGTATCACGCCTGCGGACGGACTGCCACATTATTAGATTTTTCAAGTAAGTGTTGCGGCAGTAACGGCCAAAGACGTAAATAGTATCACGCCTGCGGACGGACTGCCACATTATTAGATTTTTCAAGTAAGTGTTGCGGCAGTAACGGCCAAAGACGTAATCGGTAGTAGGTAGATCACCCGGCCACAGAAGGAGTGTCACGACATTATGTCCTTCAATGTGTGCGTGAGAGACTTAACTTGTGTGTACGCGTCGGAGTGCTTGATGTGACACTAGCTGTCTGTATTACAGCCTAAAACGGCACAGAGTCACGCCGTTCCTATGTGTGTAATGAAAAATCTTCGGCTGTGAACGTAATTCCACTTTTGATACATTTAAAATCACCGGCTACAGCCGTAGTGCCATATTATGAGAGTCAGGATGTACGGTTCTCGACGTACTGTCCGTGAACGTGTTAAAAAGTAAAAGATCACCACATTTACCATGAGTCGCGTATGGGAATTTTAGTGAAATCCCTTCATCACTCAGGAATTAAGCTGATGGTCTTCAAAATGTATAGCTAAGTACCATCATGGATACATTGACTTACGATCAAAAAACCGCATCAAAATCGATCCACCCTTGGCCGTGACGAATTCACAGGACAGAGTTGTTAATTATAAGAGTTCGTTAATTGAATGAATGAGTAACTAGTTACAATGTAATTAGATTAACGTGTAATTCCATTACTCAGTAATTAGTTACTGCTAGTACTCATTGTAAATAATTACTCAAGTAATCTGTTACAGAGTAATATTGAATTAAGCATAACAAAGTATTGTAATTTGTAACGGTTAATCTAAATACATTTTGCCCATTACTGATATTTTTATACTGTGGCGCGATTTCAACGTAATGTGGCATAATAATTACGAAATAGTTGCGAAAAAAACTGACACAGGTCCTGCCTCCACAAGCGCTAGCGCGAGACTGATCGGCCGTCAGCAGCGCAATTCTATTGCGTTTGGTAGATATTCGTACATGATAACTATGTAAATACTTGTGTATAAAAAAACGTTCGGAAAATGTGTATAAAAACTCAATAGCTTTAATTGAGTGCAAAAATTAAATATAAAATGTTAATAGTTTAGCCACAGTATTGAAAAAACTTTTCTGAGAGAGTCAACTTTGGGATTTTTTTCTATCTAGTGAAATTTATTGGATCGTGTAACGGGCTTGGAATATGTTTAGCTTATATCCTTAACTATTATATATATATATTTATCAGAATTATAAACCCTTTACTTTTTGAGTAGGATTGTTTCAAAAAACTCAAAATCTGACCCACGCGGCCTCACGTCAAAAGTATAACAGCATTTAGATACTGCACTGCTTTTGCTGTCTTTCGTTTGTGTTAGCTCTGCTCCTTATTCCTTTCCATCGACTAAATTAATTGAGAGAGGTTTACTATTTTAAAACTTTACAGCAATCAATGCATACGCTTCAAGATTCAGAAATTGGATCACACAGTAATTTTTGACAAGACTTGACAACTAGAGAGTGCTCAGTAATAGCTGTGAAAATATTGTAAAGAGATAGCAAAGTCAAAAGTATGCCTATACGAGCCAGAAAATTTGTTGATGAACCAACGGTTGTTGTCCCCTGCTCTCATAGACCGCGAACCTATCATCAGGTCATGCGTGTACGCATATTTATTGGTATTTCAGCGGGATGCTGCCCATTCGTCGCGGCGCGGGCGGGCCGCGCAACCCCCATTCAACTCTCATACAAACTCAGGTATGTCGTTAACTTTTTTGGCTATACTAGTGTTCCCAACTTGCAGTGTTTTAAAATCTGGTCTTCCGTAAAAAATATAAAAAGTAATGATTTTTTCTACTATTGTATTATTTTGCTATTCGGTGTAGGTAAATACAAATCATGAATCACGAAAATTTGCCCAGTGTTCTCGAGTTATAAGTTTACATGACTTTGAGCTTGATTTTTCTAAGTTTTTTTCAAGTCACAACCCACTATCCAAATCGTCTTTCAAATTGAGTTCAAACTTTACTCGGTTGGAGCCTGGAGTCTTTATAATGACTCATAAGTTTGACTTTTCTGCTACAAGCAACCGTGCTGCATCTCGTTGGTTAGCAGGTGCGCTACTTGATCGTAAGACCCAAAAGTTGGTTTTGGAGTTTTATTTGTTTGTAGCGTATGTGCCTAAATATTACCATTTCAGTTTACCTTAGATGGCGCTGTGAATAAAAATATTCTATTTTTCTTTTTTTCAAAAGATATTTGAAGCTATTTATGTGGCCGGTATCGGTTGACAGGTTAAGCATGTGAAAAAAAAAGTGATTTCTGTAATATAATCTGTTTAATGGAAAAGAGAGATAGAAAATATAAATAAATAAATATTGTGGGACATTATCACACAACGGCGTAAATAACATAAGTTTGTGTTATGGTGTCTAGCTAACCATCTGATGTTTTGCAAGTGCTTTGAATTCTTTTTTTATTCCAGTTTATAAATTAATAATTTATGTGGGTGTTTCTTCGGACTTTGAATTTTTGATGTCTGGAGGTTTATCTCAGTAACTAGTAAATGAAATGGTCTGATTTTTTGTAGGTATACCTTAGACTACTATCTAACTTGCACCGGTTCCATTTGAATAGTTATAGTATTCTAAATATATAAAAAAAAATGTTGAACTTCGTTTTTCTGATTATAAACGTAAGTATTCGTTTTCGGAAATACAAACGTAAGGTAACGATTCATATGATCGTCGTTCAAGTGGTATTCTGATCAATCGGACTAGTTTGTATATAAAATTTACGAGTTCTACAACTTGAAACTATGCCTCTAGAAAAATGTTTGAGTTTTATATTTAGTGGATAAATATGAATAAAGCCGGTTCATCTCTTAGGCAAAGAAAACAACACATTTGGCAAAACTGTCTCTTCGTTGACAAAACGCGAATCAGTACTCATACAGATTACCGATATTTTCGTGTCTGGAGAAGACCAAGAGACCGTGAAAGGCAAAGAACTGCCACTGGAACAGTTCAGCAATGCGGGAAGTCAGTGATCTTTTGGGGTGGTATTATGATTGGAGTTACACTGCCATTAATCCCGTATCGAAGCTTCATGACAGAAAACATAAAGCAGTTGATATTGAATGAAATTTTAAACCATTTCGAGTAAACTGTGTGCACCGATTTGTACGTTGATAATGCCATGATAATGCGCTCGCACCTCGTGTTAAACGAGTTAATGCTGCTCTCCAAGAATAGGACATCACGAGGTTAGACAAGCCTGCTGGCTAACTTCACTTCAACCGAATAGAGCACCTGTGAGATGCTCTTAAGCTTTGGCACCCTCAGCTACGTCCCCAGGCAGAGCCAGAGATCATGGAAGCCACTATTCAAGAATAGGACACTTTACCAAAAGAAATGCTGGATAACTTGATCCTTAGCATGTCCAGGAGGATCTCTGTATGTGTTCGAGCTGGGGAGAATATTGTGTGAGATGCTCTTAAGCTTTGGAACCCTCAGCCACGTCCCCAGGCAGTGCAGAGATCATGGAAGCCACTTTTAAAAAAATAGGACAATTTACTCCAAAAAATGCTGCATAAATAATTTGATCCTTAGCATGTCCAGGTGGATCTCTGTACCTATGTGTTCAAGCCAGGGGAGGATATATTGAAGACTAGTTGACCCTCGCAACTTCGTTTACGTCACATAAGATCCATGAAAGAAGAGGCTTCATCAGACGCCTAGGAGCGTGTGAAACTGCCCTGTTTGCTTAATCATAAAAGAGCTTAATGATTAAGGCTATTGTATAACAATTCAGTCCTGGTGGTCCGTGGACTGAATTGTTTTACAATAGCCCAAAACATTAAGCTCTTTTATGATTAAGCCAACACGCCAGTTGAGATTTACCCTGACATTCAAAAGAACCCTTGAATTCTAGGTTTATCGAAAGTTGAGATGCCCCTCATTTCTGAACTACATAACCCTCAATATTGAAAATTGTGTGGAATAATGCTTAAAGTACTTTCTTTCAGACACTAAAAAAATATTTGAAATCGGACCACGTAGTGAGAAATTATAACTAAAAATCTATTTTGCCTTTCATCCCCTCTCCTGAAGGAACCGCGCAAAATATCGGGATCAAAAGTGTCCTAGAGCCTTCCTCGGATTATAAGCTCAAATTGGACTAAGTTTCATTCAAATCGATTCAGTAGTTTCGGCGTGATACTTATTCGGGATACAGACAGACAGACAGACAGACAGAAAGACAGACAGACAGACATGAAAATTTTAAATTACATTTTCGGCTTCAGTATCGATTATAGAACGCCCTACGAATAAAATTTTCAAAATATCATCCATGTACAGACTCTCGACCCTCAACAGTTTTATTATAAGTATAGAAGATAAACTTTTATTAAGTAGTAAATTTTTGTTGAATTTTAGTTAATTTCTATCAAATTCCTGTTATAGTTACATTATAATTAAAAACTTAATTTTGATGAAGCTTTGTTTTTGATTTCAAACAGGTTTCTATTTAAAAAAACACATCAATGATATTTTATTAATATACTTAATTTTTACCAATTGAAAATGAGCTTTATGCTAGTTATCACAATTTTTTATGTTTTTATATCGACCAGACTAGTTCTCTGAGTGATATTTTTTAAAGGTGTTAAGTAAAAGAGCAATAATATAGATTAGAAAAAATCTTTTTATTCCCCTTTGTTATTTATTTGCCACAAATTCTGATTAGTATTGGTCCAAATAAATGAAGTCACATATCTCAAAAACGACTTAATTAAAATGAGTGCCTAATTAAAATAGGGATATTTTTAAATGCACCTCTGTTTAATTTTTCTGCACACTAGGTAACTCCACTAATTTACTGAATGCAAACCAGATAATTAAATGCTGTGCAAAAAAACTAATTGATTAACTAAACATGTCCTACTTAAAAAGCTTAAATATTACTCGGAACGAGATGACCTTTTTAATCGAATTCACACCAAAAATGTGGTTCGTACATCGAATATATGATTTGTGAAACAGAAATACGAATTGCATATCAAAAATACTAACTTGCACTCTAAATAGTACTATCTTATAACGGAATAGGTTAGGTTAGGTTAAACTTTTATTTTTTTGATCAATAAAATTTTATTTTGTAGAGGTGACTGATTAAATTGAGGTTTTACTTAGAATAAACGATGTTCCTAAAAGTAAATTAGGCGATAGATTTCCTTTAAAAAGTTTTAATATTTTTGTTGAACAATACAATTTTTAGATATACTATTCTGATAATAGTTATTCGTTCAGTAAAACAGTTCTGCAAATACCATTAAACAGTATAATGAATTTGGTTTATTTAGTGTGCATAATTAGTGTGCAAGTCAGTATTTTTGGTTTAACTTTGAAATATTTTGTTCGGGAAAAGGGAATAAACAGATATCGATTTAAATACATGCCATTAAAATATATGAATTTTGACCTTTCTTTGACCATAAGATATGTTGAAAAAAGTCAAAAGTAAAAAGAAAAAAATGCCAGATAAGTCAGACGAAGAACGCAATCTCGATGAAACACCCATGTGTATAAATTAATTTATTAATTAAGTTAACAAACTGAAATGATTAATCATTAAAAAATTATTGAAACAAATAAAATTATTTATGCGAAAGTTATTGCGTGTCGCGTCAACACATCACCGTTACTTACTAATTAGGTAGATTTTAAAACCTTCATTATATGTAAATGTCGAAACTTATTATATTAACGTGATTTTCTGATTTTCTTCAAAACATTAAATGTTTACTAGAAATAAACGTTAAGCCTTTTTCGCTTCTGTTTTACCCAGAAAAATCGTTTAGCTGTTAGGAGTAAAAAGCACTTTAAAATTTAATTTTCCACTATCTAATAACAGAATCGAAAAAAGGTTTTAGTAATCCTACAATATCTTTGAAAGAAGTTTTATCGGTGATATATACATGAGACAAGGTGGGTGGTTAGGAACTTTTATTCCTAACTGACCAACCAGGTGGATAACTCAGGTGGTCGGTTGGGAATGGGGGAGATGATAGATGATCTATACATATATAGGGCTCTCATGGATCCATCCAAACCAAAAAAAAATTAAAATACCTATGTTACAGTATGAGATAAAAGAAAATAGTACAAGAATAATAAACAAGCTAAAATCAGAACTGAGTTTTCTTCCAAGAAACCAACAATTTACTTTAATTAAAATTTCAATGAAAATTATGAGTTACCCTTATAATAAAGGGATCCTCTATAAAACATTTATCTAAATCACAGCCCTAATGGGGTTAAAAGTACATTTAAGTGTATCGAAGTATGTCCTGGACAAAGCCGGGGGGGCGCAGCTAGTATACAGATAATTTTAAGAAGCTTCGCGAAGCTACGAGAGTAGTAGGTATGAGCTTTTATGAGTCATAAGCCCTGTGGAGAGGAGATGAAATTATTAAGGGCAAGTAAATTATACGGACTTGTTTACACAAAGTTCTTGCATTTTCAGTACACTCGTAAAAATTCTATTACTTACGGAAATGTGGAATGGGATTACTTTTCTAAATTACCGCCTACAAAAAAGGCTTTATAGGTATATAGTAGACTATTTTGGATGAGAGACGTAAAAATAGCGTAGTTCCCAAGAGAAAATTTTCAAATCATTTGGGAGCTTTGTCAGAAATATCATAACTAGTAATTGAGTTTTTTGTTTAAGTATTGGATGAGCTAATTGTTTGCTATTTTTAGACAGCTGAGCAAATTTTTAGCGACAGATGCAATAAAAAAAATATAACGAATTTGTCTAATGGCTTTTAAACTGGACACAAATTATAGCATCTAGGGAAAAGACCACGTAGTAATAATATATTTTTCGTTTAGTATACCAAAGTTTTGTGTCACTGACCGACACCACTTTAGAAGTCAGGCAGTTGAAGTCAGCTTGAAAGAATTATTGGTAAAGTTTCTGATGTCATTCAATAACATACATAAATGGATTTTCGGTTATTACTAATAAAACCTTTGTACTCATGTAAAATTTCCTGGGCCATCATCCCGAGAGCTTTTCCCGAGGCTCCCGACAGTTGGTAGTGGGTAGTGGCAGGGCAACTTGTTGTTTTAGAATTGTTACTCGTAAAAAAAGTCATGTGGTACTTTCTAGCTTGACTAGTTCTTACAAACATATTTTCACGCCTTTATCCCCGAAGGGGTACCAGAGGCATATTTTATGCCCACATTTCACCTCATTTTTTTAGGTGGTGATTCGTATTGCCGTGTTGAGATGGACTGGTGCAGGTTGTGACTGCCTGCAGCAGCTGCCTCAAGCCGCCTAAAAAGGCCTTCAACTTGGCTTAACGACTGCTATTTTACTGGCAACCGCGACCAACGTCTTAACGTGTCTTCCGACGCACATGAATGGTCACCCATCCAAGGACCGGCCATAGTGAATGTTGCTTACTACAGTGATTGCTTACAGAACACTGAGACCGCGGGGTCACGGGCGCTTCACGACTAGTTTTTATTGTTAGTTAATTAGGAAGTCCCTTTCAAGATGCTTGAAACTAGGAAAGAGGTGCGCCCCTAATGCCCCTATGCACCCTCCATTTTGCGGTTTTTGATGTCAAGTTATCATACAAAATTCTAAGAGTTTATTTTGGACGCCCAATATGCTATTCGAATGCTCATAATTATTATGATCATGTATTTGTGCCACATTCCATTCCAATAACGACAAACTGTCGAAATATCATTTAACGAAAGTGGGAATCATAGTCAATTCGTTCAATAAACAAATTGGTTCATTCACACCGGTCCCGATCGCTAAAATTAATTATTAGTGCGTCCAATTGTCTGTTGTCATTTACATATAGACAGATGTGATGGTTTTAGAAAGGTTAGTGGACCGCAGTTTGCTCGTGACATATTTATGTGTTGTAACGTTGTGGAACAACGGGTGCAATTAGGGGTTCAACATTAGGGGTTTTAAAATGAAAACGTAGATTAATAAATGAAAGCGCCATCTACCGAGTCATTGTCGCAACGGCGGAAGCCTCATTCGTATTTAAAAAGCGGTCTTGACGTTTAGTAGTTTCGAGTGGTGCCGCTAGAGGCGCTGTACAAAAATATAAAAACAACCGCGCGCGAATTTCGAGGCCCCCATTACTCAAATAATGCAAAGTCACTAGTCGCGAAGGCGTAGGTGCATCAGAGTATAATTTCAAAGTGAAAAAATATTGTTAGGAGCCAGGTGCTCCCAAAGTGATCAGCGATTTAGCTGCGAGCGTCAATAACCCCATCATTGGGGTCCACCATACGGGTTGTCAAGATCCACCCTGCGGGTTCCAAGCAGGGACGTCCACCCTACGGGTTGAAGAAATCCACCCTACGGGTTGTCAACGTCCACCCTACGGGTTGTCAGCATCCACCCTACGGGCTATAGAAGTCCACCTTTCGGGTGCCACGAAGGTGAAGACGCACCCTCGAGTCTACGAGCGATCATCCACCCTACGGGTTGAGAACACCGTGCCAGCCCAAGTTGTGGACGGCACGGCTACGTCGCGGACTGCATCAGCCTTGAGAACTACTAAGATAAGTCGGAACCCTGCGAAGGCCTTCGGAGATCGAACTTGCTGCTCGAAACACCCACGACCCCCAAGTGCTAAATTTTAATAAATCACTAATTATTTACAGTTCAAATTCAATCTTTTCTTTTCTCTCTCTCTCTTCCTGAAAGCCGCAGCTTTTCAGTGTATTTATTTAGTGGAAGTATGCTCCACACTCGCGCTGCGAATGTTGACAACAATCGCGAATCCTGAGTGTGACCTTTCAGGCCCTTTTGTCAAGTACGGGTTGATAACTTGATAAAAGTAATTGTCTTCACTTTTATGGAACCGGTTATACTTACTTTTCAATTCGAAAATGTAAATTACACTTAAAATACCGTTTTGTTTCTTTAAGTTAAAAGTCTCTTAAAGTTATTGTAACACTTAAATATTTTTTTTAGTTCTAGCAATTTCTTTTTCTATTCCGGGATGTATTAAAATAGTGATTATTAGCACATGGTTACAAAATAGTGAAGAAAATTACTTCAGTATACTTACATAACTAGATTGTTATAAAGCAGTTAGTTACAAACAGAGCTGAATGGGAGTCATTTTTGTTACAAATCGCTTTATAACTGTGACTTTGTTCGTAGCTTAGCATATACGTTTATTTTTCTTTCGATAGTATTGGGCGATATTCGCGGCATGATTCGCATTCGAGTGTGGAGCAGGCTTTATACGATCGAGGAATAGTACCGATGCCGATGTCCTGGTTTGTTAGTCTTGCGCAGTCTGATTAGACTTAATATTCAGTTGGTTTAATGATTTTTGTACATTCGCCGCCCGCATTTTTCAGGGTGACGTACCATGCCTAGATACTGATATTGTTGCTAAGGACCTTAATTATTATGATCTAATTTTTGTTCTTTTTGAAATGCTTCATGCAATTGAATTTTCCTTCAAGATAGACATTGTGTTGGTCAACTATTTCCTAAGCATAATACACTCGAGAGCAATGAATCCGGGTCACTTAAAGAATCCTAAAAATCTCGGAAACTAAAAATGCTAGGTTAATGCAATAAATTGTATTTAATAGACAATGTAATACTCCTTAAATGAAGGTATTAAAACTTCTTAGTTATTGTAAAGTTATATCATAAAAAAATCAAATTTGAAAAAGGGCCACTTTCGAAGATGGAACTACGAAATTACAGCATTTGGTGTTGCTTTTGTTTGTAATCTGTCATTTATGTGGGTACATAAACCATGTTGATAGTGCTCTATATTCATTAATCAAGCTGTAATTATGTCGCTTACGCCTGAAGAATGCACCAGAATACTTACAATGCTGGAAACCGGCCGGAGTCAGCGCGATACAGCCAGGACTGTCGGTGTGTCGCTGTCAACAGTACATAGAGTTCTCCGACGTTACGAAGAAACTGGTTCTAACCTACGCAGACCAGGAACGGGCAGAACCAGGTGTACCACAGCACGAGAAGACCGATACTTGGTGAACACCATGCTTCGAAATCGCTTTCTCACAGGAACTGAACTCACCAATCAGTTTCGACGCCTCGGAGGAAGTAACCCAAGTGCATGGACAGTAAGACGTCGGCTTGCTGAATCTAACTTAAAACCCCTTAGACCTGCAAACGGCCCTAAACTGGAGCGTGGGCATCGTATTTCGAGACTAAGGTATGCCCAGAGCCACGTAAATTGGAGTATTGAAGATTGTTCAAAAGTTATGTTCTCCGACGAATCAAAATTTATGCTCTACAAGCACGATGGAAGACACAGAGTGTATCGAAGACCAGGGGAAAGATTCAAGCAAGCATGCATCGAAGAAAAAGTAGCCTACGGTGGTGGGTCTGTACTTGTGTGGGCCGGAATTTCTTCTGAAAGTCGCACAGAGCTGGTGATCATAGAAAACGGCTCTTTAACTAGCGTAAGATATGTGGAAGAAATCCTCAATGATCACGTTGGTCCATTTATGGTCAATTTAGGTGAGGATGCTATATTTATGCATGACAATGCCCGACCTCATACAGGTAGGATTGTGAATGACTACCTTCAAGAGATGAACATTACTCGTATGGAGTGGCCAGCGCGCAGCCCGGATATCAACCCGATCGAGCATGCTTGGGACGAGCTAGGCAGATGCGTAAAACAACGAGACCCTCCCCCAATCACGCTTCGTGAGCTCAAAATTGCTCTCACAGAGGAATGGGAGAATATTCCCCAAAATCGTATAAGGAACTTGGTGTACAGCATGCCAAACCGCGTAAACGCAGTAATGGAAGCACGAGGAGGCAATACGAAGTATTAAAATTCAAGAAAATCGTAATAAAGTTCAAAAATTTCATGTTTCCTATTTTTGTTTTAAGGAGAGATCAGCAGTTTTTTCTTTATGTAATTTTGTGTTAATAAAATGTATGGTGACTCATATTTTTTTTACTTTCATTTAAGGAGTATTACATTGTCTATTAAATACAATTTATTGCATTAACCTATCATTTTTAGTTTCCGAGATTTTTAACATTCTTTAAGTGACCCGGATTCATTGCTCTCGAGTGTATTAATAATTTTATGGTGAAACGGGATTCAATCCGCGCCATGTCGAGGCTCGCGAACCGTGTTCAAAACTGATGAAATGTTAAAATATTTTTTTAGTCGACTAGACAAATGTTGACTTCGTAAATTCAAAACCATTTTTTTCTGTACAACATACTTGATTGAAATACTTTAAACCTTTTAGTGGTCCTTCAAGAAAACTGACTGCCGGGACATCCTTCAGAGGGCTTACCCGGGACTCCCGGCCGTAGACAGCTGTAGGGCATCGTGTGGTTTTAGTCGGTAGGAGTCCGGCATAGCATCCATGTAGAATTTCCACACGTAAAAAGAAATAAAGTCCCTATCGGACCTTAACCCTACGTGCGCAAAGTGGGAAGATCAACTCCCTATATTATTCCTAATGTTTAATTTCCTTACGTTATTATAGGTCACCATGTGGCTTCCCATCTTCGCGTTGCTACTCGCATCAGCAGTCTCCAAGGAACTGTCGGAGGCTCCTCACCGGGAAGTCAGCCCCCAAGGCCTGGATCCTAACATCGGCAGTCTCCAAAATGATGAAGAGGAACCGGATCTCACTCTTTACGACGATTACAATGCCGGCGATGAGAATGGTAATTATTTACTTAAAGAAAAAGGGAATTAGCAAAAAAATAAGACTAAAGTAGATATAACAAGCTTCGATCCGTTGATCGAAGATTTTAAGCAAGAATTAACCGAATTTTTGCAGGTTTCTTTTTCATTCGATACAAGAAAATACACTTAATTTTTTTTTTTGATGTAAGGTATAAGTTTAGTAAAAACACCGGTTAAGTGCAAGTCACACTGGAACATGGAGGGTTTCGTACTACTAAAAAGCGGCAAAAAATCACGTTTGTTTTAAGTGCCCCTTGAATATTATTATTTTATTTTAGTCAATGGACCTATTGTTGCTATTGCGGCAACAGAAATACATCATCCGTGAAAATTTCAGCTCTCTAGCTATTACGGTTCCTGAGATACAGCCCTGACAGACAGACAGCCGAACGTCACGTTTCAGTAATAAGGTCTTGTTTTTACCCTTTGGGTACGGAAACCTAAAAACGCCTATAAAAAGTAATTATCAGAATGAACAAAAATCTATCGTAGACATTATTTTTGCCTAGCCTTATAGTTGTGTGTGACTTGTATACAGGGTGGAAACTCCATACAAAAATGTTCGTTTTCACCCACACTAATATACACGTAATGTGAATGCTTGAATCAAGCTTGAATGTGTGTGTGTGAGTATACTAGGGACACTAGCTATGAAAATTAAATAATAAGGAACAGAACGCAATCTCATGTATGTACTGTACTTTTTTTTCAAGACTACCCTCGGCTAAGCACAAATTAAACCAAAGCAATAGCACAAAGTACGTAGGTATTATACGTAATGCAACGCAGTGACACTCTCTCAAGTACTGACACGGCAAACGACACTTAAATTTTGGTGGGGGGATGGGGAAGCTTACTCGATGGGAGGCAGGGAGTTGCCGATCTGTATGTAATACTATCATATTATCTTTGCTTGTATTGCAAATATCCATAGTATACATAGATATTGGCAATACCAGTCAACACATTTGAAGGAACCTATAATGTCTTTAGGACAACCAAATTAGGAACTTTATTCCACGACCTAGGTACGTGTACGCCGAATCTATAAATAATAATTTTCCGTATTCTATTCCAGCCATTCTCGCAGCTAGAGATTTCGAACGAGCAGCTAGTCAACTAAACCCCGGTAAGCATTTTTTTACCTACTTTTTATAATTTTGCCTTAAAGCCCTGGTTGAAATGATGGAGAAGATAACAACTTTTTAGAGAGGTTATTGAAGGTGTATATCATGGTCAATCATAGTCATGTTCTTGCCCTTGTTGCAATTGGAGTCTCAACAATTTCTTTTCTCCTTCTATTTCTTCCTATTTCTCGTCTTCTCTTTGACCGTTCTCGGGCTCTCTGTCTTTTAACATTCAAATTCATTGTCTCTTTTCGTTGCATGACCCTCCATCCTTTCTCCTCACATGCACATTCCAAGACAGACTGTTTTCTCTCATTTTTTCAGTCATTAGTTCCACCTTCCTGCCATCTATATACTCATTTCTGCTACATACGCTCTTTCTTTACCCATCCTCTTAACGTCCCAATATTCTGAACCATTCAGTACGACAGGTTATTGATTATATGTATATTTTGCCTTTCCACTTTAGAATTCTTCGTGGATCACATGTTGTTGATGTGACCTGTTGAAGTTGGACTATATTCAATTTTCATTAAAAACTTACAAGGAAGAACCTTATTATTTTGATCATTTAGTATTTTTACTTGGAAAGTTTTCCGGGAGTTTTGAAAATTGGTAATTTTATAGATTTTGATATGCTCTTTCCAAATTTCAACTTTGCCACCTTGTATGTTTGCCGCTCGCGCCGCCATTTTGAAAAAATGGCGCCCAAAACCAGTTTTTTGATACTTACTCCTTTTCGACGCATTTTACAGGAAAAACATATCTACACAATAAAAGTAGAGGAAATTTCCTACAATTTGTCATTTAGTATTTTTACTTGGAAAGTTTTCCGGGAGTTTTGAAAATTGGTAATTTTATAGATTTTGATATGCTCTTTCCAAATTTCAACTTTGCCACCTTGTATGTTTGCCGCTCGCGCCGCCATTTTGAAAAAATGGCGCCCAAAACCAGTTTTTTGATACTTACTCCTTTTCGACGCATTTTACAGGAAAAACATATCTACACAATAAAAGTAGAGGAAATTTCCTACAATTTGTCATAATCTTTTTTTCCCTAAAATTAACAGTTTCGGCGTAAAAGCGCCGTAAAGTGTAATTCCAATCCTTTTTCCTTCACTTTAATAACTTCACTTTCTTGCAGTATATCACCACCAATAAAGCAGTTTACTTCATTAGAAGCCATGGTTCTGTAAATGTAACGACACTGTGAAATGATAAACGTATACTGATGACTCAGACTAAATATTTATTTCTATTGAGCTCAACTGTGGCCAGATGTTTCGTAGAAGGGAAAGAAGGGGCAGCGCATGCCTCGAAAAAGGCCAGTTTCCCAAGGTCTGGAAGACAGGGAAACTGGTCTTGATTCGAAAGGCGGGGCGGCTGGCAAATTCCCCATCAGGGTACCGGCCGATCGTGTTGCTCGACGAGGTGTGCAAGCTCTTTGAGCGCATTATTGCACAACGCCTCGTCGGGCACCTCACACGCGTGGGGCCTGATCTGGCGGATAGCCAGTTTGGCTTCCGTCAGGGACGCTCCACCGTGGACGCGATCATGCGCATTAGAGGCCTGACGGAGGAAGCAGTCTCACAGGGTGAGGTGGTGGTGGCGGTGTCTCTCGACATCGCCAACGCATTCAACACCTTGCCCTGGAGCTGCGTCAGGGAGGCGCTTATCTATCATGGAGTGCCTCCCTACCTCCGTCGAATTGTCGGGGCTTATCTCTCCGAGAGAGCCATAACTTACCCGAGCTGGCTAGGGCCGGGTCGGCGAGATGTGTCGTGCGGTGTTCCACAGGGATCGGTTTTAGGGCCGCTCCTGTGGAACATCGGTTACGACTGGGTGCTGCGTGGTCCGTTGCTCAGAGGGGTCGGCGTAACGTGTTACGCCGACGACACCCTCGTTACGGCGCGGGGAGCAACGCACCGTGCCGCAGCACTTAAGGCCACGGCAGGGGTTGCTCAGGTCGTGGGTCGGATTCGGCGGCTGGGTCTCGAGGTCGCCCTTCACAAATCCGAGGCTCTGTGCTTCCACGGACCTCGGATGGGGCCACCTGCGGGATCCAGCCTACAGGTAGGGGGCGTCAGCATCGGCATCGAGCCCTCGATGAAGTATCTGGGGCTCGTACTCAATGGCCGGTGGAACTTCGGACATCACTTCCGAAGTTTGGTTCCAAAACTGAGGGGAGCATCGGCCGCACTCGCGCGGTTGATACCCAACATCAGGGGACCCAACGCTCCCTACAGGAGGTTGTACCTGGGGATCGTGCGAAGCATGGCTCTGTACGGGGCTCCCGTATGGGCGGAGACCCTGACGGCCAGCAATGAGGCTAGACTGCTGAGCCCGCAGAGAGTGATGGCCGTCAGGGTGATAAGAGGATACCGCACGATCTCCGGTGAGGCGGCATGTCTCCTAGCCGGGACCCCTCCATGGGATCTGGAAGCGAGAGCCCTTGCGTCACTGTTCAGATGGCGCAAGGAGGCGCTGGAGCGGGGCCAAAGGCCTGCGTCTCGAGAAATCGAGGCCCAGCGGACCCTACTCCACCAGGAAACCGTGGAGACATGGAAGGTGCGACTTGAGCAACCAAAGGGGGGATTCGCCACAATCGCAGCCGTCAGACCGGTCATGGACGAGTGGCTGGAGAGAAGACACGGTGCTCTCTCCTACCGGTTGACACAGATGCTTGCCGGGCACGGTAGCTTCGGTAGGTATCTGTGGCGAAAACACCGGGAAACCACGGCCGAGTGTCAGCACTGCGAGGACCGCAGCGATGACACGGCGCTCCACACGCTGGTGGAGTGCACGGCGTGGGCACAACAGCGACAGGTCCTCGTAGTGGGTCTGGGCGTGGACACTCTCTCGCTTGAGGCCATGGTGCGAGCCATGCTCTCCAGCGGGAGTAAGTGGGACTGCGCCGCCTCTTTCTGCAAGCAGGTCATGCTCGCGAAGGAGGCGGCGGGCCGGGTGCGGGAGAGAACTCTCCCACCCGAGTTCCGCAGTCGGCGCCCCGGGCGCCGCCGACGTGTCTTCGCCGAGGACTATCGGCCTCCATGACCGGGGGTCTGAGGACGGTGAGAGGGCCGCTCACCGTCCTTACAGAAGCAGGCCCATGACGGCAGCGTGACGTGAGCACTCACGCACGCCCCCCCTTAGAAGCGGGGTCACACCCGAAACCCCCCATAGACGCGGGATTGCACCCGAACCACCCCCTGGGCGAGGCTGCATTGGCGGCCGTAGGTCTGTTGGGAGTCACGGGACATCCTTCCTGAGGGCTTACCCGGGGCTCTCAACCATAGGCTGTTGGGCGTTACGTGAGGTTTTTTTAGTCGGTAAGAGTCCGGCATAGCATCCTACGAGGATTTTCCCTCACGTTAAAAAAAAAAAAAAAAAAGGGAAAGAAGGGGCCTGAGACAGAAGGGACGTATTCCTTTATACCTGCGGAGACATGACAGACTATATGTAGTTAGCTAGGTTTTCATTCTATGGAACAATATTTAACCTTCGTATAATTTTTATAATTTACAAATCACAATATGAGCAGTTTAAAGTAAATATTACACGTTGGTGTGGATGTATAATGGTTTACGGCGCTCGTACACCGAAACTATTGATTTTAGGAAAGAAAAGGTTTGACATAAATTGTAGGAGATTTTCTCTACTTTTATTTTGTATAGTATGTTTTTCCTGTAAAATGCGCCGGAAAGGAGTTATTATAAAAAAACTGCTTTTGGGCGCCATTTTTTCAATATGGCGGCGCGAGCGGAAAACATACGAGGTGGCAAAGTTGAAATTTAGAAAGAGCATATCAAAATCAATAAAATTGCCAATTTTCAAAACTCCCGGAAAACTTTCCAGGTAACCTCTATTTTTCCGACCAAATGACTGGACTACAAGCCAATTGATACAACAAAGTCCAGTGTGGCGACGTGGTCCCGTGTTGCGACGGGTAAGGAGTACAAAATGTCGCCACCCCAATACATACCGAGGGTGTCGTAAGAGGCGATTAAAGGAACACTTTCGCAAAAAGATCCATTGCGTAGAGAAGGAAAACTCGAAATAAAACCCGGTTGTCGGTAAAATGACAATCGTTAAGCCAAGTTGCAGGCCCTATGGGCGGTTTGAAAAATTTCAACTGCGAGTCGCGGTGACCTGCACCTGTCCATTTCAACACTGTATTATGCTCACCACCTATTACGTGGGACATAGAACTGTAAGGTGAAAAGTGGGCGTATACCATGCCTTTACCTACCCCTTCGGGGATAGAGGCGTGACTATATGTATGTATGTATGCTTCAGTCTTCAGTTGTTGCTGAGGTTTTCGGTTAAAATTCCGAATCGGAACAAAATATAATTTTATTGCACACGATAATTTTATTGTTTTCTTGCAGGTCCATCTACGTTCAGACCACCGAGAGGTGAGTGGTGCTCTTTTTTGTATTTTTTTATTTTATTACCGCCTCCCAGAGACAGATGTCATCAAAAATCTAAAAATATTATGTCGACCAGTGATAATAATGATGTTACTAGGTAATAGGACTGGGCACGGGCTGATCTGGTGCAGACTTTTAAAGTGGTTGATATTTTGGAAGGTGGTTTGATGTATCTACGCGCTAAATAAAAAGTGTTAGTTACCTCTTTCAGTTATGCACACGAACATGCAACTATGAGAAATTCATGAAAAGCTAAGATAAGTGTTTCGGCATCATTTAAATACTGAACTTCGCCCCAAGACGTATAAGTATAATGCTTGCTCTACATTACTCGCGAAGTTGAACGATGTTCGTCGGCGAAGTTGCCCGACGCAAAGAAAATTTTTGACGAAGTAGGCCAAGGTGCCCCTCTCAGCTCTCGTACCCGTCCAACTTCGTTCAACTTCGCGAGTAATGTGGAGGAAGCATAAGGTGAAAGAATTGGTCGGTTTCAAGTAGGGTTTCGAGTAGTTGAGGCGATAAGCGAGAAGACGCAGGTTCGAATCCTGCTCTAAACCGATTCTTTTTCCCATATTTAAAAATAGCAGTATCAGTAGCATCTTACTGAAGTTGAAAGTAATTGCAGTGACGGCGGCGCCTCCTAAATGTTTGGACCTTGGCAGAATGTGGAATGAAGGTGCGACCTGGAAACGAGACAACTGTACAGTGTGCCAGTGTTACTCCGCGAGAGTCAATTGCTCTGTACTCCCATCCTGCCTCACAGGTAAAAAGCCTGTTTTAATAGCCTATTTTTAGAGCTTAATCACATAATAGTTAGGTATACAATCACATCTATTTCCTATTTGCCATGGTCAGTATGGCATTAAAACTCGCACTTTGATCTTAGTTTTTTTGGCTTCACTTACACGTTACGGTCTAAAACAATCCTTGCTAGAGGACTAGAATTGCAATTAAAAAAAAAATTAACGTCTAATTCAGTGTCTCGAAATTATATTTTGGATATTTCAAAAATCTATACTGGGTGTTTCTTTTAGGATGTCAAGCCGCCACTAGCTGGTAGCAGGGTTCCATACCTATCGATTTAATGTATGTTCTACGATTTTTTGTAGTTTTCGAGATATAATTTGTTTTCGTTATTTTTCCACGTGGCTTTAAATAATTACAACTTCTTTTTGGTTCGACTTTTCTTGGATATTTTTTTATTATTATAATGCCTATTGATTGCAGTATTATGGACAAAATAATCTCCTTCCTAACTTTGATACAAGATGTAAAAATTTCTATTTAAATCTATATAATAGAGGACTAGAATTGCAATTAAAAAAAAAATTAACGTCTAATTCAGTGTCTCGAAATTATATTTTGGATATTTCAAAAATCTATACTGGGTGTTTCTTTTAGGATGTCAAGCCGCCACTAGCTGGTAGCAGGGTTCCATACCTATCGATTTAATGTATGTTCTACGATTTTTTGTAGTTTTCGAGATATAATTTGTTTTCGTTATTTTTCCACGTGGCTTTAAATAATTACAACTTCTTTTTGGTTCGACTTTTCTTGGATATTTTTTTATTATTATAATGCCTATTGATTGCAGTATTATGGACAAAATAATCTCCTTCCTAACTTTGATACAAGATGTAAAAATTTTAATCGATAATAAAATAAACCGGCCAAGTGCGAGTTGGACTCGCCCATGAAGGGTTTCGTAGCAGCAAGTAACATAATGTAAAAGTTCTTATAGTTCGTTGTAACTTTGACTGATGTTTTAACACGTTCGCAGTGGTAGTGATTTCACTAACCGGAAATTGCGGTTTATGACGTATTAAAAAAAAATTACCAGCTCTATCTCGTTCAAACTAATTTTCGTTGGTAGTTTTTATGGCAATGTACATCATATATTTTTTTTAGATTTATTATTCTCTTAGTTTAGAAGTTAGAGTATGGGGACCCCCAAAATTTACTGCTTTTTTTCTAGTTTTATATAAGAATCTTAATGCGGTTCACAGAATACATCTAGCTACCAAGTTTCAACAGCATAGACCTTATAGTTTCGGAGAAAAGTGGCTGTGACACACGGACGGAAAGACAGACGGACAGACAGACAGACATGACGAATCTATAAGGGTTCCGTTTTTGCCATTTGGCTACGAAACCCTAAAAATAGGGAATTATGCAGAACATTATATCTCGAAAACTACAAAAAATCGTAGAACATACATGGGGGTTAAATCGATAGGTATGGAACCCTGCTACCAGCTAGTGGCGCGCACCCTAAAAGAAACACCGTGTATAGTAACATACATTTTACGCGCGCGCACGCATACGAACGACTTATTGGTAGGCCGACTTCTACACCGATTTAAATAGAACTTTCTGATTGCAATAACGTATTTTTAACACGTTCGTAAAATTCAGCCTACAAAAACACGTTCGAGTGCATGCGCCGTAGAGCTTTCAAGTAAGTGAGTCACACCGTAATTTTATTAATATAGATATGTCTTTGACTCACAGGGTCTGCCGGCCGGGGCACCCATGTACCAACGGGGACGGTACGAGGGGTGCCTGGCGCGACAGGGGACGACGGCCCGCCCGGTCCGCCAGGCCAACCCGGTGTCAACGGCTACCCTGGAGCTCCCGGCATTCCGGGGCCTGCTGGACCCATACCTGATGTGAGTTTTATAACATTCGTAATATTTTTGGGATTTTTTACACAATGTCATCTAGTTAAAATTATCCTGTACTAAAGATCTAGGCAATAGATAACATATGTTTCTAAATAAATATTTACATAAATCCAGGATTCGACTCCGAGACCTCGGCACGAAAGTCGCATAAACTACCACTGTGCCAGAGAGGCAGTCTATACACACGATAGATTTTATTTGATTTAAGATATACAACAGGTAGGTATGTAGAGACTACAAATAACCCTCAAGGAAACGGATAGGACCCGAACCCTTTAAAGTAAGGCGGTTGTAGCCAACACATGCCAAGAATCCTGAGACAATCTTCCGACCTTACCCATATAGGTACGATCCGTGTGGTTTTAATCGGTTTGAGTTCGGCATGACATCCATGGGGATTTAACACGTCAAAAAATTAATAATAATGTTCTGTTTTTATCTCAGGTAAATGCATACTTAGCACAAATGGCAGCATCAGCGGGAGGTGATAAAGGACCGCCTTTTGACCCCTACCAGTACATGCAAGCCTCAGTGGGAGCTCCCGGCATTAGAGGGATTGCTGGTAAGACTGAAATTAACTCATAGTGATATTACGTAACTGTGTGATTTGTAGAACAGAATGTAGAAGATCTTCAGTAGGGTGAACTCTTCCACCAACTTGACGACCATTTTCATTAGTCTTGTGGCTTCAATCTAAAATGTAAACAATAATAATTGTAATGTAATAACAATAATAATGTAATCCAATCTCTAGATGTCAACATAGCTTTCCAAAAAATATTTGAAGGAATTGATTCACGTGCCTGAAGTAATAAGTACTTATATTAATAAATATGCAGGTCCGCAAGGCCCACCCGGTCCACAAGGATTCCAAGGACCTCGAGGTGAAACAGGCGAGCCTGGCTTACCTGGACCGTTGGGCCCACCTGGCGAAAGAGGACCTCAAGGGTTACCAGGCAAAGATGTAAGTATTCTTTATCAATTACGTTTTTTACCACACATAGGATAAAGTTCTGGTAACCATGTATTATTATGCATGATTAAGATAAGTAATAGATTTTATTTCAAACTACTGACATCGTTGTATTCTTATCCAGGGATCTCCCGGTGAAGATGGCGAACCAGGTCCCGCAGGTGCAGTTGGACAGCCTGGTCCTCACGGTTCTCCGGGTATACCTGGAATACAAGGTCTGAAAGGACACAGAGGGTTTGATGGAAAAGACGGTGCAAAAGGAGATCAAGGCTTGCCAGGAGAGAAGGGGCCTGGAGGTATGCCCGGTCCCATGGGTCCATCAGGACCAGCGGTAAGTATACTTGAAAAAGGCGATGCTTATTATGTAATGAATCAATCGATCAAATCAGCTTAAAACTGTCCACTACTGGACGTAGACGTGGGTGATTTAATTTTCTGTACCACACTGGCCAGACTGGTTGGGGTTTGTTTCGAGTTTTTCTTCTCGTTATCACGACGTCTTAGTCAGCATCTACGCCAATAAACCCACTTGATTAGAGGTAGCAAACACGTGAGCTGGTCGAAGTCTCCAAGTGTTTATGCATTTAGGTATGTAATTAGTTTCAGCTGTTCTTTGATCTACTTCCCAGTTTTCGATTGAGTTAATTGGCAAAGATTAGGTTGGATAAAATGCATGCTTAGCCTACTGACCTTAGGAATGAATGCGAAACCTTAAATGTTTTTTGTACATACTTTATTTATAGTACCTACCTGTTCGCAACGTCATTTTAGAATCATTCTCTGTACCTTTTATTCAACTTTATTTCAGGGCCCAGTTGGAACTAGAGGTGAGAGAGGTCGTGAAGGCCCCCCTGGATCTCCAGGGATGCGTGGAGCAGATGGTGCTTCTGGACCTCCAGGATTAATGGTACCGAAATTATTTTTTTTAAATTGTTCTTTTATCAACTTGTTAATTTTTTTCGCTGGAAAATGTAATAACAACTACTTTTCTCGTCTAGGGCAATGTTGGAAAACCCGGCTCTCCAGGATTTCCTGGTGCCCCAGGCTTGAAAGGAGAACAAGGAGCAGGCGGCCCTAAAGGCAGTCAAGGAATACAAGGACCACGAGGAGAAGCCGGCCGACCTGGTCAGCCTGGAGATGTAGGAGCCTCAGGCATTCCTGGCCGTGATGGGTTACCCGGTGAGAAGGGCGTGCAAGGGCAACCTGGAGCGTCTGGTCCACAAGGCTTCCCGGGACCAAGAGGTTTGCCTGGAGTCGCTGGTGATCCGGGTTTATCTGGGAGTAAAGGGATGCCGGTAAGTAGAAATTTCAAGATCTTTAATACACCCAATAATAGTAGTAAATTTTCCTGAAAGTTCTATGACAATCACTATTTTCAGGGTCAACCAGGAGAAAGAGGTCAAAAAGGAGATTCTGGAACAAGAGGAGAATCTGGTGCTCCTGGTCCCCGCGGTCTTCCAGGTAGTCTTGGTCCTGAAGGTAAACGTGGAAAGAGAGGTCTTAGAGGACCAGCGGGTAATGTTGGGCCTTCAGGGGAAAGAGGGCTGCCAGGTGTCCGTGGTCTACCTGGTATGGAGGGACCTATTGGTGCTAAAGGCCAGCCCGGAGATAGAGGAGGTGTTGGATTGCCTGGGTCAAAAGGAAGTTTGGGTGATGCTGGGCGGCCTGGTCCACAAGGTATGCAGGGTGCTAGAGGACCTGTAGGACGTCCAGGAATACCTGGAAAGACTGGCCCTCAAGGTGAAAGAGGTATACCTGGAGCTGATGGTAGACCCGGTGAGCAAGGGGCGCAAGGTATACAAGGTGCTCCTGGTCTCAGAGGAAGTCCTGGTGAACGAGGATTACAAGTACGTTTGATGACTGTTTCAAAATTACTAAATACGCACTAAACTACTCGTCATTAGTTAATTCGCTTTTATGGTTTTATTATAGGGTGAAGCTGGAAAAGATGGGGACCCAGGTCAACCCGGACCTCATGGACCAAAAGGCGATGCTGGGCGCGACGGCAATCCTGGTATTCAAGGACCTCAAGGCATCTCAGGTCCATCGGGAGAAAGAGGTCCGGCGGGTCCAGCAGGTCCAACAGGTTTTCCTGTGAGTTAAATACGAGTATGCCTTGCATAGAATCATTATTTCTTGTTCCAGTTAAATAATTAAAATATGTTTTAATTAGGGCATGCCTGGTGCTGCCGGTTTACCTGGGTCACCGGGTAAAGAAGGAGAACCTGGATTAGCAGGCCCCATAGGACCGTCTGGTCCTTCAGGACCTCGAGGAGAGAGAGGCTTTGCTGGTGAACGCGGACAGCCAGGTCAACCTGGCACGCCTGGAGAGAAAGGAGAGGCTGGTGCTCAAGGCCCAGATGGCCCGCCGGTAATCATTTTGGCAATTGTTTGCGGTACTCTTGTATTACTTTCACATTAAATACTAAAATATTTATGTTATATCTGTCTCTATAGGGTCCAGAAGGTCTCAGAGGTAATAAAGGGCATCCAGGTCCCATGGGAACTATGGGCATGCCAGGGCCTCGTGGTTTAACAGGTGCGGCTGGAGAAAAAGGTGAAAGGGGAGCTGTAGGGCCTACAGGAAACGACGGACCACCAGGTTATTTTATTATTTATTCAATCAAGAGAAGATACGTATTAGTCACATTTGAGCAAACGTGAACGGCATTTTTTCTTATTTCAGGTCGTCAAGGAGAACAAGGACCGCAAGGTCTTATGGGCCCCGTTGGTCCAGCAGGTGAACCAGCTGAGAGAGGAGAGCCGGGAAGCCCAGGAGTTTCCGGTGAACCTGGAGCCACAGGTTCTCCAGGAGAGAGAGGGCAGCCTGGAACGCAAGGAACTCCTGGATTACCAGGTCCACCTGGTTTAACTGGAATGCCAGGAGCTAAAGGAGAAAGAGGTTATGCAGGCGCAAAGGGCCAACAAGGGTCCCAAGGTAGTCCAGGTAAGTTAAATATCTGAAACCGAAAAAAATGGTTATATCTATTATATAAAAATAAGTCGGGTTTTCCTTCCTGACGCTATAACTCCAGAACGCACGAACCGATTTCCACGGTTTGCATTCGTTGGAAAGGTCTCGGGCTCCGTGAGGTTTATAGCAAAGAAAATTCAGGAAAAATTTCAACGGAAAAGCGGGAATATCATTTTCACATACAGCGCCATCGCGGGCGAAGCTGCGGGCATCAGCTAGTACTTAATAATTATGTGAATTTACTAAAAAAAAAATTAACAATAGGTACAGCGGGAGAGACGGGTCCTCGAGGTCTTCAGGGCGTAGCTGGTGGAAAAGGAGCACGTGGTGATCACGGACCCAAAGGAGAAGCAGGACATGCAGGTTTACCTGGAAGGCCAGGCGATGTGGGACCATCGGTAACGATAACTGCAATTTAAAATATTTTAAGAACGTTTTTTTAATTTGGTTATTATTACCTAATTTCGAAATTTTGATCTAGGGTCCGCAAGGCAGTACAGGCCCAGCTGGTCAACCGGGCATTCCAGGTGCTAAGGGAGCAGCTGGTGACTCTGGCAGACCTGGTCCACAGGGACCTGTTGGTTTAAATGGACCGCCGGGACCTGAAGGTCCAAAGGGTGAACGAGGCAGCGAAGGCGAGCAAGGTTTGCAGGGCCTCAGCGGGCCTCCTGGACCTGCTGGTGAAAGGGGTCCAATTGGCTTACCTGGTATTGTTGGACCTATTGGACCACAAGGACCTCGAGGTCAACAGGTGAATATCAATTACGGTTTTCTTGATTAATAAAAAACGGCCCGAATTTAGCAAAATAAAATGTAATTTTACTCACAATTTTTTAGGGTGAAAGTGGCACACCAGGCAAACCTGGTTCAGATGGTGCTCCAGGACACCAAGGATCACCTGGTCTTCAAGGACCTCCTGGATCTATTGGTGAACCTGGCCCAGAGGGTAGGCCTGGAAAGTTAGGTCAGCCTGGAATTCCGGGACGTCCGGGAGACAAAGGGCCGCTTGGACCCCCAGGAGTTTCGGGCCCAGCCGGGTCACCTGGTTTACAGGTAATAATCGTTTATTTTTTTAATGAAATTGATATAACCGTTTAATTCAACTTTTAATTATAATGAACTTTTATATTCCAAACTATTTCCATAATTCAGGTTTAGAACCCACGTTTAGAATACCTACTTTCTGTTTTTGAAGTTGATAAACTTTTTATGGAGACCTAACGTTTGTTTTAATTGCATAAAATTGCATTTTAGGGACCACCAGGACCTACAGGACCTGCTGGAGGAACAGGGGAACGAGGACCTAGAGGTGAAAGTGGTCCACCAGGTGTTGACGGTCCACATGGCCCTCCAGGAAAAATGGGCCCTGCCGGTCTTGACGGAGCGAAGGGCGAACGTGGCGAGTCTGGTGCCGATGGGCCTAAAGGTCATGCTGGCTTACCTGGATTACCTGGAATGGTTGGAGCTCCTGGAAGAACTGGAGAAAGAGGATTCCCCGGACCTGCTGGTTTGCCGGGCAAAGATGGCGATGTTGGGCCACGAGGTAAATATAAGTTTTTTTATAGAACCGTATAAGATTTTCTGAGCGTAGAGTTCAGCATAGCTATTTATAAAACGTATAATTTTGATTTTAAGGCTTACCCGGTCGCGATGGCAGCATTGGACAGCAAGGACCGCCTGGACCAATTGGGGGCCGAGGTCCTTCAGGTGAACCTGGCAGGCATGGGTCTCCCGGACCCGCTGGGCCTCCTGGACCACCTGGCCCGCCTGGTGAAGGCCTGGCCTATGATGCCGCTGCTATATCCGCTATGCTTCAACAAGGTATTTGTTGTACTTTTATTTTTTATGTCAGACTTAAAACTCAGCGTCATAAAGTTCTTACTTAATAAGTTACGTCCCTGTACGGAACAG
The DNA here is from genome assembly GCA_933228765.1 of Miltochrista miniata. Classification (NCBI taxonomy): domain Eukaryota; kingdom Metazoa; phylum Arthropoda; class Insecta; order Lepidoptera; family Erebidae; genus Miltochrista; species Miltochrista miniata. The sequence goes on along the minus strand of OW121756.1, from coordinate 32,073,582 downwards.
TTCGTCCCAATAAAATAAAAGAAGTAATTATCATCCTTCGAGTTATACAAATAGAGTACTTTTTTTATGTTCGTACGTAAGCATTCCAGCTTTATTTTAAAATCGTTGATTCGATTTTGGTAGTCATAGTTGGGTAAGGTAAGTACCTATGGTACTGAATCAAAGTCTGGATAGACATACATATGTATCCAGACAGTAAGTCTACCCAGACTTTGATATAGAACCTTTGACTGCAACGCAAGCTCTTTTGTGTATACAAGAAAGGTCTTAGTGCAATCAATCTTTGGTCTGCATATTGATACCAAAATTATCTTTTTTTTTTCCAGGCTCAGTGAAAGGACCAGATGTAGCAGGCGACGACCCGAACACACTCCCAGCTCGCTTCTTCAAAGAGGACATGACTCCATCAGAACGTAAAGAAGTCGTGATGAAGGCTTACGAACGATTGAAGGTGTCTCTAGACAAATTCCTGAGACCAGATGGATCCAAAGAAGCTCCAGCTAAGACTTGCGCGGATATCAAGTATCATCATCCTGACTTCGAAAGTGGTAAGAAAATATTCTTAACAATCTGTATATGAATGTTGTGGTCAATGGCCGATGTTTTTGATGTCGTGATGCCAATGTTTCGGCAACAGCACGTTGCACCTTTCCTAAATGGCCTGAATAATATGCCGTATCAAGTTCTCGGATCTCTATCGTATATCTATCGTTTGGAAACTATACGTATATCAAGAATGGAAAGCACGGAGTATAAGAAAGTAGGGAATTGGGGTAATACAAAAATTCTGTAAAATCTCTTCAACGTTCTTATTGAGACTATAAAATCTAAATATATCTCAGTATTAAGATAACTTTCTGGTAGGTACTTACATTATATTTGCAAAGTGACTCATTAGGAAGGTACTAAGTTGTCATTGCGGCTTTACAGGCTAAACAACTTACAATTCAAGCATAATTCTCATTTTTCAGGTCAATACTGGATAGACCCCAACGGCGGAGAAATTGGCGACGCAATCATAGTTCACTGTGAAATGGAGACCGGCAGCAGTTGTGTGTTCCCCAAGCCAATGATGTCCAAGGATATATCGTACACTGGTGAAGAACACGAGCCTTGGCTGAGCGAGATGGATGAAGGATTCACTGTGAGAATGTTAATTTTTGTAAAGTCCAAATTTATAGGAAAATGAGGAATAGTTTGTCCTCCACCGACTCGGCAAACGTAGGGTAGGACGTCCACCCGCCATATGGACGGACGCTCAAGTAAAGTTCGCAGGTTGGGACTGGATGCGAAAGGCACAGGACCGTGTACTGTGAACTACTGTGGCGTGAACTGGGAGAGGCCTACGTCCAGCAGTGGACTGCTACACTAATTTGATTGATTGATTGATAATTTTCCACCGTTAATTCTGAAGGAACTGACTGACTGGGTGAACATAGTAACTGTTTAGATCATAATATAAAAGTATTTTTTTTTTTTGCTATGTAAATTCTTCACTGATATTATTTTCCTCAGGTCTCATACAAAGCGGAGCACTCTCAACTGACGTACCTTCAACTGATGTCAACTAAAGCAGTACAAAACGTGACCCTACACTGCCGCAACACTGTCGGTTATTTCGATCCTACAGCCCACAATTACCGGAAGGGACTCAAGTTGTTGGCGTACAACGACGCGGAGATAATGCCCAAAGCCAACAACAGGCTCAGATACAAGGCGTTGTTGGATGAGTGTCAGGTGATTTGAGTTATTTCTGTTTTTAGTTTGGTTGATATTTGTTTTAGTAACTCTTTAATTTTCGTCCTATTTGTGATTGGTTACAATGTTGAATATTTTTTTTAAATTCATGTATCGACTATTAAATTATCCGTCAAATATTCATCATATGGATCGACTATCGCACCGATTAGTGATGATAATTATTAGGTACCAATATTAGGTATCATTGAAATTAAACTAAACTCAATAGTATTAAAATCATTAATTACATCCAGCCACAAAAAATCAATATGTTAATTGCATAAAGATACATTTCCTTTGTGGAAATTGAACCAAGAGATACCATCAACAATATGAATGACTTCTATGAATGTCTAATATACAAATTATCCTGACTAAATTTTTTTTTTTGTATTCAAGAGACATACAGATGAATCAAAATATGATAACTATTTTTTTTATTTCCACAGCATAAGAGCCAAGACTGGGCAAGGACCATCGTGGAATATGAAACTGACAAACCTGGTCGCCTTCCTCTCCTCGACGTGGCTGTCCGTGATGTAGGAAGACCTCAACAGATGTTTAGGATAGAACTTGGATTGGCGTGCTTTGCTTAAACTATCCAAGTGATATCCAACTATTCAAAACTATTGTTTGTGTCCAAGTCACGTATGCGGATGCCTGAGATATTAACCACGAATTATGCTACCGTAAAATGGGGGGAATGGGGTTTAGGAGGTGAATTGGGACAAGCGTGAGATCTTTTTTGTGACTCTTTTATCCCACAGTATTTTCGTGTAAAATTATATGGTAGGAATTTTTTTTTAAAGTTTGTAACATTTCTCATATACCCTGGCAACATTTAGTGTTTCTGTCATTAAGAATTAGGAGAAAAACGGTCTGCAATCTGTGGAGTCAAAAACATTACAATTTTGGTCAGTAAAACATTTCAGTTTACTTAAGCGTTTACAATATTTGTATCAAAGTGAAGTTTGCATTTATTGTGGCAGTGTTTAAGGCTTCGAATAAGATATAAAATAAGTAATTTAACACACTAGTTTTTCTAATATTGTCATAAAATATCATTGAGGTGGATTTAAGAAAAAAATGGGGGGATAAGGGTCCAGCTATGGGGTGGAAAGGGTCGTATGTGAGGGGAATCGGGTCAGTAATGGGTTCGGTTGGGACCAAACAGGGGCGAATCGGGACGTCTATGGGTGAATTGGGATTTTATAGGTAGGGTTGTCAGGATGCATAAATTGTATTATTTTTCATAATTTACTGATATAATAACGAAGAACGACATGGGCAGAGCCGTGGGCAACAGCTAGTATTACATATTGAGAAATAGTTTCAGATTGTCTATAAAATTACATATTACTTACCTAACTACTTCATTTTTTGCAAACCTTAATACCTACCTATTCGAAAACGATAGTAAAGTGCCAGCCCTATCGAAAAACTCTATTGACCCCATTGACGACCTTATTCACCCCAGACCGTGGGTCAATAGGGACAAGTATATTTTTTTAACTTTTTGAAGATATATTTAACAAACATATATTATAATCGATTGAAAATAAAAATATAGACCACCGGAAACAATTTCATTGTATTTTTACTAGTGGTGGTAAAGGAAAAAGCAATGAAATTTAAGGTTAAACTTAGAAAGTGTCCCGATTCCCCCCATTTTACGGTATCGTTTTGAGGTTCAATTATGAAGTTAATGAGAAAAATTGACAAGCTCTAATTAAATAATGAGGCCTTAAAAATATTTGTTACAGGCATTACATTACAACCTTTTGAATGTTATAAATGCAATCTAATGTTACTGTAGCAAATGTAACAAAAAATATAATGTTACAAATACAAAAAATATTGATTGTATATTTTAGATATGCCTACAACTACATATCTGTTACATAGTTATAGATAGGTACCAAATCACTTCTACTTGACAGAAAAGTTTGGAACGGAAAGGAATATCTATTTACAATAAATTAATAATTTTACAATTTTTTTGTAATGAATTCAAATATGTGGAGCTTGTCAAGTTATATAATGGCTTTATTCTTGTATTTACTATTATTGCATTTACTTAATGTTACTGTTTTAACACCAAACTGTATAAACGATTTTAATTTAGGATCTCAATAACCTAACGATAATAATTGTTGATGATATACCCACCACATAGTGTAGAAACACTGCCAATTATGTAAACTATAATAATAATAATAAAATAATAATAATTTACCAAGTAAGCTCAAAATATATCATTTATTTTACAATTATATCATGTGATTCACTATACCTACTTAGGAACTAAACATGTATTATTATGATTAAGTACTTAATTATAACCTCCAATTATAAGCTAAGATGTCACAACATTACATTTAAATTAATTTTAAATTATATAGTTTTACAAAGGTCCAGTAAGACTGTAGTTTTTATACTGTACATAATGTAAATATCCTTATTTATAAAAAAAGTCATGTGATTCCTATCTTAATTTTAAGTTATACTTAGTACTTTACAATCCCTAAATAACAAATTAGTAATAGGACAACGTGTAGCAATAAAATTTGTAATTGTAACATCAAATAAATGTTTATTTTCTTAAAAGAACGTTTAATAAAGTATGTATCAGACAGGCGTCGAATGTATCAGAGTAGGCCATAAACATACTTTTCTTCTCAATTACTATTTCCACTTTATGAACATCTTTCATTTCATTGTCTAATGAATTGAAAAAGCATCCTAATATTTCTATAGCCAAGGAATATATTACTAAAACATCATCAAATTAAGCCTCGTGAACATAACATTACTCTTCAATTAACAGACATTACATTACAAATATAATATTACACTCCAATTATAAGTTTACAAATCGCAGTATGTCTTTACGCAACTGACGAAGGGAGGAACAGTGCAGCTACACTTAGTGCACTTATCTTCGACTGTCACTTCATCGCCAATTGTCAATGTCATGTTGTTGAATACGCACTGGCCCGTGAGCTGCTTGAGGTTCAACCCCTTGATCAGTTTCGTACTTGGTGTCTCTGGAAAATTAAGATAAAAATTATAGAAAAATCTAGTTAAAACCTAGCAGTGTAAGTGTCATGGCAACCACCCGGGTTCCACCAGGATATTCGGAGTTCTAGAGAAAGGACTCTGAAGGTTTATTAGCTAATACATCTTCTGAACGCTGATGATGAACAGCTTTCACTTCGTTAGCGTCAGCTTAGCAAACTGATGCGACGAGGACAGCAGATTTTTTTTGTTATAAGAGAGAGCAGTTTTTGTACATTGTTCAGCCAACCAGCTCCTCTTGCTTGTATTGGCCTGTGAGTAAAGACTTGGTCAGCCTAGGGGTTTTTTTTTGTTTAACGTGAGGGAAAATCCTCATGGATGTTATGCCGGACTCCTACCGACTAAAAAACCTCACGTAACGCCCAACAGGCTATGGTTGGGAGCCCCGGGGAAGCCCTCTGAAGGATGTCCCAGGACTCCCAACAGACCTACGGCTGCCACTGCGGCCTCACCCAGGGGGTTGTTCGGGTGCTATCCCGCGTCTTTGGGGGGTTTCGGGTGTGATCCCGCTTCAAAGGGGGGGGGGGGGGGTGCGTGATTTGCTCGCTGCCGTCATGGGCCTGCTTCTGTAAGGACGGTGAGCGCCCCTCTCACTGTCCTCAGACCCCCGGTCATGGAGGCCGATAGTCCTCGGCGAAGACACGTTGGCGGCTCCCAGGCCGCCGCTTCCTTCACGAGCATGACCTGCTCGCAGAAAGAGGCGGTGCAGTCCCACTTACTCCCGCTGGAGAGCATGGCTCGCACCATGGTCTCCAGCGAGAGAGTGTCCATGTCCAGACCCACTACGAGGACCTGGCGCTATTGCGTCCACGCTGTGCACTCCACCAGCGTGTGGAGTGCCGTGTCATCGCTGCGGTCCTCGCAGTGCTAACACTCGGCCATGGTTTCCCGGTGTTTTCGCCACAGATACCTACCGAAGCTACTGTGCCCGGCAAGCATCTGTGTCAACTGGTAGGAGAGATCACCGTGTCTCCTCTCCAGCCACTCGTCCATGACCGGTCTGACGGCCGCGATTGTGGCGAATCCCCCCGTTGGTTGCTCAAGTCACACCTTCCATGTCTCCACGGTTTCCTGGTGGAGCAGGGACCGCAGGGCCTCGATTTCTCATGACGCAGGCCTTTGGCCCCGCTCCAGCGCATCCATGCGCCATCTGAACAGTGACGCAAGGGCTCTCGCTTCCAGGTCCCATGGATTGGTCCCGGCTAGGAGACATGCCGCCTCACCGGAGATCGTGCGGTATCCTCTTATGACCCTGACGGCCATCACTCTCTGCGGGCTCAGCAATAAATAAATAAATATTCACGGACATCTCACACAACGCTATCTGATCCCAAAGTAAGCTAGGAATAACCTGCTTGTGTTATTGGTATCAGACCACGGATATTAATACTTATATACTTTTAAATACATACATGTTATACATAGAAACACCCAGACTCTTGAGACAAACATTTATGGGTCACACAAATATTATTAATTATAATCTAGCCACATTGCTGGCCGTCAGGGTATCCGCTCATACGAGAGCCCCGTATAGGGCCATAGTTCGCACGATCCCCAGGTACAGTCACCTATAAGGAGCGTTGGGTCCCCTAATGTTGGGCATCAGTCGCGCGAGTGCGGCTGATGCTCCCCTCAGTTTTGGGACCAAACTTCGGAAGTGATGTCCGAAGTTCCACCGGCCATCGAGTACGAGCCCCAGATACTTCATCGAGGTCAGTCTAGGGGTTTCTTTTACATTTTTACCTTGATGGAAATTGACAACTCCGCGACCGGTTTGTTATGTGCAACGATGCTTAGAATTTCAGAAGGCTGCAGAAGGTAGGTGGATAAAGCAAAGTTTCACTGACTGAAATCGAAGTGAGCCGTCTTTTAGGTTGAGCACTCAGCTCCAGTCGATCATTGATCAGATAGATAAGTGCTCAAGATTGATAATGATTATTTTTATACTGCTTAGGTGGCAAACAAGCTTCCGGCTACCCGGAAGGTTGGTTTCCTGGTAGCCTATGGACGTTTGCAACACCAGAGGCGCTACACACGCGATGTCGACCCGGGCGCAGGTTGTGACGACTCACAATTGAAATTTTTCAAGCCGCCCATTAGGCCTTCAACTTGGCTTAACGACTGTCATTTTACTGACAACCGGGACGAACTGCTTAACGTGCCTTTCGTAGCACGGAAACGGTCACGTGGTGGTCACCACCCGGTGGGAACTGTTGCTTACTGCAGTGATCGTTTACAGAACACTGATCCTGTGGGGCCACCAGCGCCAGCGCTTCCAATGAATGAGTTAGAAAATTGATAATTGCTATAAATGAGTAGGTACTTACGGCATTCAAATCCTATCGGACAACTGCGCATAGCGTTGAAGAACACCGGTGCGCAGTTCTGATGCAAGTAGTTCTGAGAATGCAGCTCAATCCCGCATTCGATTTCGCGGCAGTATGTCCTGTTTTCGATATTGCCATCCCACTCGGGAGTGCAGATGCAAGTTTTCCCAGTGTTTGCAGGCTCAAACTGTTGTCCTTCGAGGTACGTTTTGCCATCAATGACGCAGTTCTTCAGTTTAGCGATAGCGTCTTTTCCTGGAGATTTGTAAGGATATTATTAATTAGTACACACTATAACTTCAAATTTGTGAAACGGAGATGGATACGGACAGGAACTGACTGCGACTACCAGGCTTCGAATTCCTAGTCGAAACAATTACCTATCATTTGTGTGATTCACAAATATTTTAATTTGTTTTGGTGTATAAGTGTATATTTATAATACACTTATACACCCAAATATAATAGTTTGGGTGTATAAGTGTATTATATATTATTATTATTACTTATATGTATTTAAAAATATTGAAGACAAAATAACTCTTATAATAACAGAATAACTCTTTATAGATCCCATAGGTACTTATAATATAAACTCATAATACCTTAGTAGATACCTAATTTGGTCTAGATGACATCGGGGAAATATAATATGTCCCCCATCATTGTTCCGAGATAGATTTTCCTGACCAGAACAATCCTCATTGTACCAAAAACCAACCATTGTAGAATGGATACAATAGTCGGTTTTTACCAACATTGTGTTCCTTATTGACCGTTATTGTATTAAACGAGGATAAAAACAGCCTTAAAGTGAATTACGCAAAGTGTAGTTACTACTATTTACAATGCAAGTAGGTAAAGGTAGACTAAGGAAATATAGTTTTTCTTCTTACAACTTCACTGTTTGCTTAGTGCCTAAAGAGATATTTTTGTTTCGAACCCGATTCCTATGCATACTCTGTCAACAAGTCTACCTACCACATATGTATACCTACTTAAATACCTATTATTAACAAGATGCTATCACCATGAACAAAAAAAAACATTGACAAGTATAGGTACCTAAAAAAAAACTTGACAGAACATTCAAAACTAAAATAACAGATGTCTAAACTGTCGTAGGTATCGGTGGATAACCGGAAATATTGTTCGGATGATGAAAAGATTTTCCTATATAATTTGTTTACTTTTGTTATCAAGTGGTTTTTGATAACAAAAAACAGAAATTCCTCAACTCAACCACCCCAGATAAGCTCTTATTGTTTACGTTAAGAGTTGATTATTATCGATAGAATCAAATTGTACCAAATAATCCATACTAATATTATAAAGCTGAAGAGTTTGTTTGTTTGTTTGAACGCTAGGATCTCAGGAACTACAGGTTGGATTTCGGAAATTCTTTTACAGTTTGATAGTCCATCTATTGAGGATGGCTATAGGTTATATAACATCACGCTAAGGCGAATAAGAGCGGAGCAGCAATCAAGAATGTTTTAAAAACGGGGAATATTTTTTACCGTCTGAGAGCTTCCGAAGCGTACGCTGCATAAATGGTTAAAGTTACGTAAAAATTGAGTACTACAAAATTTTTTCTCTTAAAAAGTTCTAAAAAAAAGTCCGCGACAGCATATGTCTATCTTTTAAGGTTCGCTTACAATAACCTAATTTGTCTATTTCTAAAGGTCCACTCACAATATTTTAAAACTGAAGAGTTTGTTTGTGCTAGGATCTCAGAAACTACTGATTGCATTTCAAAAATAATTTTACAGTTTAATAGTCAATTTATTGAGGATGGTTAATGACAATATACCATCACGCTAAGACGAATAGTGGCGGAGCAGCCATGAATAATGTTTTGAGAACGGGGAAAATTTCTTTCTTTTCAGAGCTTCCATTGGGTACCTGCGTAAATGGTTAAAGTTACGTATAAATAGTGTATAATAAAATTGTTCCTCTTAAAAAGTTATAAATAAAAGTACTTAACAGCATTTATGCCTATCTTTTACGGTTGGCTTACAATAACCCTCTTAATAAGTTTTAAAATATGAGCGAGGCGACGACGGCAATAATCGTGGTCTGCAGTAGTAGCCAGTCAAATGAACGATAAAAGCCGGTCAAGTGCGAGTCGGATCCGTACCAAAAAAGGACGGGCGGAAGTAAATGCGACGGGAAACATTATATCACTTTACATATCAATACCACGCCTCTCTCCTTCGACGCTTTCTCCTGTGGCGCAACCGAAGTTGTGCGGGTCAGCTCTAATGAACATAAGCGACGGAGTAAGTGCGAAGGGAAACATATCACTAAAATATTTATACCACACTTCTCTCTTTCTCACTCCCATGTGACGCAAACGAAGTTGAGCGGGTCAGCTAGTAAGGTATAAAATGTTGTATATATGTATATATAATGAAATTACGCGTTTTTTATTACAAAACAATAGTGTATCAGGGATTTGGAAAAAGATCCATTATTGGGGTAAAACAGGGAATGCAATTTTGTATGGGAACTTCTTCATTTTCAAACACAACTACTTACTTCAAATTTCGTATACCTGCGTCTAAATAAAAATAAATGAACACGTGTTTTAAGATTTCTCGAAAGTTGACCCCGAAGGGTACGACTCAATCAGACGTATACCCCGGGCGAAGCCGGAGGGCACAGCTAGTACTACCTATAAGATAAAGGCGTGACTATTATGTATGTATACCTATAAGGAGTTCTAAGGCGATATTCGATGCCTAAAACAGGCTCACCGGATAGTGGTGCACCTGTTGTCACGAGGTCATGGCAAGAAAAGTCAACCTGTCTGGCCAAAATAAGGCCTCCCAAACTCCCAAAATGAAATTGTGAGAGGCCTACGTATAACAAAGGGCTATAATTGACTGATTTGATTGATTTGTTCTTAGAATTAAATTGGGAAATCAAGTCTGCTGGTCACAACACAACTTCTTTTTTTTTCGGAAAACAAACAGTTTACAAGGTATCTTTCCTTAAATGGTAAGAATATCTTGAATCCAGTTACGTTATCTCTTTTTTCTTTATTTTTAACGTGAGGGAAAATCCATCATGGATGCTATGCCGGTTTCCTACCGATTAAAAAACCTCACGTTACGCCCAACAGCCTATGGTTGGGAGCCTCGGGTAAGCCCTCGGAAGGATGTCGCCACTGCGGCCTCGCCTAGGTGATGGTTCGGGTGCTATCCCACGTATTTGGGGGGTTTCGGGGTGTGATCCCGCTTCTAAGGGGGGCGTGCGTGAATTCCTCACGTCACGCTGCCATCATGTGCCTGCTTCTGTAAGGACGGTGAGCAGCCCTCCCATCGTCCTCAGAACCCCGGTCATAGAGGCCGATAGTCTTCGGCGAAGACACGTCGGCGGCGCCCAAGCTGCTGACTGCAGACCTCGGGTAGGAGAGTTCTCTCCCGTTCCCGCCCCGCCGTCTCTTTCACGAGCATGACCTGCTCGCAGAAAGAGGCGGCGCAGTCCCACTTACTCCCGCTGGAGATCATGGCTCGCACCATGGTCTCGAGTGAGAGTGTCCACGTCCAGACCCACCACGAACAACGTTTTTACTTGACATGTCCTCCTTCTTACTAATGGCCACAGTTAGGTTAGTTATCCTACCAAAATGAAATTGGGAGAGGTCTACGTACAGCAAAAGACTGTAATAGGCTAATTTAATAGATTTCTTGGTGGAATGAAACTGGGGGATCAAGTCCGCTGGTCACAACACAAGACTGACATCAGAGCCATAACACCCGTATTACTTTCAATAAATTGGTATTTAAAATCCGATACATGTACTTCAGATGTCATTAAGTTCTACAATAGATCGTTTGTACTCTATCCCCGCAGAGCAAATGCAGTTATAATTCTCTTTACGGAATCACTATTGTGTTCCGTCTTATTGAAACAATTAAACAATAATAATCTTAAAGTTCTCTTATATGGAATCACAGTGTGTTTATAAATGGACAAATGTCTTGTGTGATTTTTATTTACTTAGCGGTAGATAACTTATAAATTTGTTAATAGATCTCTATTAAATAACTTCGTTGTCGTCTCAAATGTCTGAAGTTACCTAACGTTTAGTAAGAATTTTTATTCGTCGAATCTTAATAATTCTCTAAAATAAAAGTAGTCCTGTAAACTAGCTGTCCAGTATTACAAGTCTCGTCAAAATCGATTCAGTCGTTTGGGACCTGACGCTGATATTCACTCCTAAATGTTGATATAGAACGGGAGCGGAGGGCGCTGTCAGTACGGGCGAACATGATTGCTCGCAGGTTTGCTCGATGCACAGATGCTATTAAAATCATGCTTTTTAAAACATATTGCACATCTTTATACACATGCAGCCTGTGGGCAAACTACGTGCAGGCTGCCTACGGTGCCCTCCGTGTCCAATATAACAACGCGTTTAGGGCTGTGTTGGGGTTACCTCGTTTTTGTAGTGCCTCGGGCATGTTTGCGGATGCGCGCACCGACTGTTTCCACACCACCATGCGCAAGCGGTGCGCGTCCTTGGTGCGCAGGGTGAGGACTAGCTCAAACACGGTCCTAGTGATGATAGCTGGTCGCATTGACTGTGGTTACATACGGCATTGTTGTAATCGACATTTAGGTTGCAATCTTGTGGTATGAGATAGGCAGTGGATTTGGGTATTTATTATGAGTGTTGTCTTGTGATAATTATTTTATATTATATAATATCCTAAATATGTGAATTTATTTATTATAATTTTGTTATTTATTATTGTAATTTTGTTTTATGTATTTTTAATCATGAATTTATTTTAATTTTTGATTATTTTATGATATAAATTTGTAATTAATACCTATTCATTTGACATTTTAGAAATTTTAATAATGTGAATTTATTTATTATGATTTTGTTATTTATTATTAATTTTATTCTGTTTTTATGTATTTTATTCATAATTTATTTTAATTTTTGACTTTTTAATGTATGAATTTGTAATTAATATTAATTTATCATTTTTTGAAATTTACAATATTTTTAATTATTTAATATTTATTGAATTTTAAAATTTTCATGTGTATTTTATGTTGTTATTTTGATAGTGATATTATTGTTAAGTTATATGGGTGTGGGATCTGGTACCTCGGCTGGACTGGTGACGGGAGTTGGAGCAGGTGATTGAGTAGTCTCTTGTTGTTCGTATGAATATTTATTTAATTGTGCCGTCACAAATGCAGCGAGTCGATGCTTCTATATAATTTGATTAGCGCCATCTAACGGCGCGTGGGAGTACTAGGTAGGTCCTAGGCTATATGGTTTAGTGTGTACTCAATACTAAATGATCAATACCACGTAGTTCGGATAAAGGCCGTTAGATGGCGCTGTCAACGAGTTGACAATGGTTTATGATGCCTGAAATAAATGAATTATTATTATTATTATAAATGCAGAGAGGCAAACGGCAAGTAAAAGCCTCGGGCGGCGCAGCGAGATAATGTCACGACGATGGAGAATTGACCACCTTCATTAGTGGTTGACTTCCGAGGCTTCCAAGACTGAAGGTGAGAATTCTTGGGAATAAAACATTGGCCGAAAATGAGTTATTAGATATTTACATTATGGTGCACAGGTGCGAGTACCTAGGTAAAGTAATGACAAGTCCTGGGGTATCCTTAAGGCTTACCCGCGGCCACCAACCGTAGGCTGTTAGGCAGGATACGTGAGGTTTTTTTAGTCGGTAGAAGTCCGGCATAGCATCGATGAGGATTTGCCCTCACCTTTAAAAAAAAAGTAAAGTAATGACAGAGAAGGATGTCTGGAGATGTAGAGGGTTGATTTTTTTTGTATTATGTTTAACAATGGTCTTAGTCCTTGAAAGGAATTAAACTTTTGAAAAACTTACCACAAATTTTCCCAGAACTGCAACACGAATCTAGCTCATAAGTGTTGATACATTGCTGGTTCATATCGTTGTTGAAAGTCTCAAAGCAGTCGACCGCAGCGCAACGGAAGTCTGGCTCATTGTTATACACGCTGCAAGAGCATGCTAGAGAGCAAGGGTTACCAATAGTGCCCTGTGGAACTGCCTCTCTGTCGTTGAAGCTTTTGCCTCTGAAATTAAAAAGTTATCTAGTTGACTAAGGACCATAGGCAGTCGTTAATGTATTTTTTCATTTTCCTTAGAATTTGAAGCGCTCGTGGCCCCGCGGTCTCAGTGTTCTGTAAACGATCACTGCAGTAAGCAACATTTACTATGGCCGGATATGGATGGGTGACCACCACGTGGACCACTTTGTAACATTTATTTACGAGCGTTTCCGTGCTTCGGAAGGCACGATAAGCCGTTGGTCCCGGTTGTCAGTAAAATGACAGTCGTTAAGCCAAGTTGAAGGCCTTACGGGCGGCTTGAAAAATTTCAACTGTGGGTCGTCACAACCTGCACCCGGGTCGGCAGCACGTGTATAGCGCCTCTGGTGTTGCAAACGTCTATAGGCTACGGTTACCAACCTTCCGGTGGGCCGTAAGCTTGTCTGCCACCTAAGTAGTATAAAAAAAAAAAAAAGAGCGTCTGAAAAGATTATTCCTCCTTGGATCGCCAGATTTCAATAGCTGCCAGAACTCGTTTCCCTCATCTTACAGTCCCAGGTTCTTCAAGCAGAGTGTGAAGAAGTACATCACCTGGCGTCAACTTGAAAGTCACTATCAATTCATGAAAAAATTGAAAGTTGCTCTCAAATCTCAAAAGATAGCTCCCAGGGCCAGGCTTTGTCCGCCGTATACTTCGAACTCCTTACACCCCCTGCCACGTAATACGTTTTCGAATATTCTATTTTACACTTGTTACATTCATTTTCTATTTTTTATGTTTGTCTCAAGAGTCTGGGTGTTTCTATGTATAATATGTATGTATTTAAAAGTATATAAGTATTTAATATCCGTGGTCTGATACCCATAACACAAGCAGGTTATTCCTAGCTTACTTTGGGATCAGATAGCGTTGTGTGCGATGTCCGTGAAAATTTTTTTTTTTTATAAGTATAGAAAATGGGATAAGTTTTATTAAAGAGTAACTGTATGCTAAAGTTGAAAGAATAATAAAGGGTAGGGTCCCTTATTCGCATAATATCAGATTCGCAAATTATGTAACTAAAAAACACTTATAATATTCTGTGTGTAGAATTCGATCGCGGCACAGCGCGGCGTGCGAATCGACTTTAAGAGATGGAGACGGCAACTTTCCATGGAACCTGGAAGCGAGAGCCATAGTGGCGGCCGTGGGTCTGTTGGCAGTCCTGGGACATCCTTCCGAGGGCTTACCCGGGGCTTCTAACCATAGGCTGTTGGGCGTTACGTGAAGTTTTTTAGTCGGTAGGAGGCCGGCATAGCATCCATGATGGATTTTCCCTCACGTTACAAAAAAAAATGGAGACTGCAGCTTATGGCTGATCTCGACTAGGACCTAATCCGCATTTCCCAATAGTGTTCTGTATACCTGAGCAGTATCAATACTCGCCAAATACTAGTAAATGCCTTTAAATCTAAAAATTCCCTTTCCTACCTATGCCCTCTCTTCAGACTGTGACAATTTCTTCGAAGAACCATCTTGACATCTTGATTTGGGTCATAGACTTTCGTCATGAGCTTAACAATAAAAGGTAGCGGTATTAGGCTAGCCTCGCGGGAGCTAGAATGCCTGAATAAAGTAGGAGATTCTTTACGCCGCGGCGTGCGCAACCGCCGCGGCGTGAACTGCCACAAGATTCAGATTCGTCCCTGCGCCGAATACTGCTCTAACCTCTCAAATTCAATATGATTCCGTAAAGCACATGCTGGGCGCTAGGCAGCAACCTACCTAGGGTAAAGCCCGGATCGGCCGGGCTTTATCCTAGGTAGTAAAAAGTAGATCTAGGGTCTAATCAAGTTGGCCACCCCCAACGACGTATTATAATATAGACACGTCATGTACGAACATCACGGCTTTTAAAAACGGCAAATATTTTTATATTCAAAAAAAGAATTTCAATGAAATTATCTATGGAAGCATGTATGAAAATTAAGGCAATTGCCTGACTTTTTGACACGTCATGTACGAACATCACGGCTTTTAAAAACGGCAAATACTTTTTATATTCAAAAAAAGAATTTCAATGAAATTATCTATGGTAGCATGTATGAAAATTAAGGCAATTGCCTGACTTTTTTGTTGTCATTTTTAAGTGTTGGTAACGTATCTATAGTTTTTTATATATCATTGGCCACCTCTGATATTGAATCTTTATGAATAGGTACATCTCGTTATGAAAGAATGTACTCATATTTTATCGCTGACATTTCTGCCTAAGGTCACGGAACTCCCCGATGGTCGCGATAAGAGGTCACACGATGTGTATCCAGCATTGAGAATATTTTCCAAAAATAACGATTATGAGCTCATTATTGAACTGTTGATATTAGTATTACATATATTATATAATCTGTGGTATTACGTAAAACAACATTGACTCGAGTATCTATACTTAAAATAAAATGATAGAAAAGTCAAAACTGTACATTGGAAATAGGTACTTAAAAAAATTCTCGCTGGGTGTTCAACATAAGATACCGAAGCCGAAAATTTGGTAAGAAAAATTTTTGTCTGTTTGCTTTGCTTTGTCCGGAAGGATCCCGAAAAGTACTGCTCGTTCGCTCTAACTTTGCCGTTGGGCTCCATACTAAAGTCGAATTTTTAATTAGACGAAGTAAATTGACAGCAACTAATGTCACTTCTTCATACAATGTTGCGTATTTTCTATGACGAAGTGACATTAGCTACTGTCAATTTACTTCGTCTAATTAACAATTCGGGTATACGCCTCTACGCCAGCGGCAAAGTTAGAGCGAACGGGTAGTACTCAACAGATTTGATTAAAATTTTGCACAAATATTAACTAGGGGTAGGGTCTCCAAATAGGCTATATATTATCACGCTACATATCCTAAGGGCTAAGCAGAGAGCAGTCAAATTGGCATTATAACATAATTTTCACGCGTACGAAGTCGCGGGCAACAGCTAGTTTGATAATAATATGGATTGTTTTGTGAATGTTTTAAGGTTAGATAAGATGTTGGTCTAGTTTGCGTTTGCGCATAAGGTTAAAGAACTGCCTAGAATTTTTACATTATGCATTTAGATAGGTAATATTTTTTATTGCTTATTCTGTACTGTACCTTATTGCAACCTACATAAAGGGTGTTTTTTTTCGAGGTATAGAACTTTGAAATGGAATAAAACAAAGGTGATTGTTTTTATTGATATGGAAATGACTTTATTCGAAAGGAAATCTTCTGGCATTATAATTTAAATATGATTTCTGGCATATAACCGCCAGGGCTGGCTCGGACGTAGTCTAATCTAGAGGTCCAATTTTCGATGACTTTCCCAACATTTGTGGCCGTATAGCGACAATATCGCTCCGAATGTTATCCTCCAAGTGGTCAATCGTTTCGGGCTTATCGGCGTAGACGAGCGACTTCACATATCTCCACAGAAAATAGTCAAGTGGCGTAAAATCGCACGACTCTGGAGGCCAATCCACGTGTCCAAAACGTGAAACTATGCGGTTACCAAACGTTTCCTTCAATAAATCAATTGTGGCACGAGCAATGTGACATGTTGCGCCGTCTTGTTGAAACCACTACTCCTGCACAACATGGTTGTTCAATTGATGAACGAAAAAGTCAGTAATCTTCGCTCTATAGCAGTCACGATTGACTGTAACATTCTGGTCAGCATCGTTTCTAAAGAAGTACGGACCAATTATTCCACCAGCCTATAAAGCACACCACACAGTCAGTTTTACTGGATGTAACGGTGTCTCAACATACACTTGAGGTTCATCATCACCCCAAATATGGCAGTTTTGTTTATTGATGTATCCATTCAACCAAAAGTGAGCTGCACCGCTAAAGAAAATTCGCTTATGAAAATCACGATACGCATTTCGGAAAGAACCATGATTTTCAAAATAAATTTGCACAATTTGGAAGCATTGTTCAGGCTTCAGTCTATTTATGTTAAAATGCCAAACCATACTAAACATAAATCACTTTACAGCTGACAAAAAGACCGCCGGTTAAAACAGCTAGGCCAACTTAAAGTTCTATACCTCTAAAAAAACACCCGTTACATATTTAATTTCGTTGAAAACGAATAAGACTGCATACTGGTAATGTAATTATTGAGGCCTAATACCACAAATTAGAGATAGTACACATGGAAACCTACATACTAAATTCGCTGAGGCTACGCACACATAGACAAATCATTCACAGACACGAGGTCAGGCGGTCTCAACCGAATTTTCGATACTGATTTGTGCGCGAGTGTGTGTGGTAGAGGGTAGGTGTTAAAAAAGTACATACAAGAGTTTTCCAATACTGTTCTATATTATTGGAAAGTTGTTCTGTGTTTAGAAATATCTTCTTGAAAATCTAGTTACTACCCGTTCGCACGAAGTTTGCAGGTCGCCTCCTCTACTACGCCTCTTCACCAGCCTCTACGCCAGCGGCAAACTTTAGCGCGAACAGTTATTAACGTGTCTAAGCTAACCTATTCGCGACCTCAGTATAAAGTTTAAGATATTTCTCCACAGTTCAAAATGCCTAGTTAGGCCTATAGTTTTTAAATAGTGGTCATAAATGTGATATGTATTCCCCATTCAAGCCATTTTAAACAAGAAGTAGTGAGACGGTCTCACCCAACTGCCCCTCTGTGAAAGTGAAAGTTCACTCCGATTGACGGTGTCATTTTTGTTTTATTTCAAACTTTGAACAGATGATTCACGTGACCTAGTGACGTTATATAATGCAACAGAGTCACAGACTACAGACAAAGTCTCGCCATAAGCCCCTCTGCAATCTATTTTATAGAGAGGGGCTAAAACCCTGACATTATGGAATTTGCATGAAGTGTGAAAGATTAATCAATAAGTGAACGCAGGTCTACCATGACTAAGATAATTTTCAAGTATTTATTATACAATTAGCGGAATAGCACTAAGATTGTTTACTTGACCTTATGTTGTAATTTTAACTTAATCGTCATGGAATTTGCTAACAAGAAATTGTTCAATGTCAGTTTTTATACATTCAAATAAAATGAGTTGGGAAGTGCAAGATTTTGCAGGTACAGTCACCTCCAATATTCATGGGCCCCTTAAGATCTATAATCCCATGCACATTTGAGTCCAAATTCACAAAAACTCCACTAGATGGCGCAACTTTACTAGAATATAATATTGCATACCTAGACACCTTAGAATCTCAAAAAATGTACTAGATGGCATATTTACATTTCTCAAAAGATCAGTGAGTTGCTATTTTGACAATAATCGCGTTCCTGTGTGAGGTATTAAAAAAATCGGCAACGCTAGATACTTGACTTCCAATGTTATCCGAGAGATGGCATCAATTCTCAGTGCAAAGCAATTTCGTTTCGGATTGACCATGCATTCTCAAATTCGTCTGTACCTACATAACCCCCAAAGACTCGGGATAGCACCTGAACCCTCTCCTAGGTGATGCCGCAGTGGTAGCCGTTGGTCTTGTAACGTTGTGCAACAACGTGTGCATAAATTAATAAAATTAGTCAATTAAAAATTAAATTTTAGTGATAATAAGTGAAAGCGCCATCTGCCGACAACTAGTCACATCAACACCAGCACTGACGTAACCAGAGTGACGTAAGACGTAGGGACGCTACTTGCCGCCAGAGGCGCTGTCCAAAGCTATAAATAGGACTGCGCGCGAAGTTTAAGAGACCATTTTCACAAATTTAAATTATACTCGTCGCAAAGGTGTCTGTGCGTCGGAAATTAATCGAAGTAATTTAAAACTTATTATAATTTTTATAGGGAGCGAAATTCTCCCTAAGTGAACAGTTGTTTAGCTGCAAACGTCAAGTACCCCATCATTGGGTGAGTTAAATCATTTATAATGTAATCTAAATTTTAAACAGTGAAAATTAACGGCTGTTGGTCAACCCTGTTATAGGGGGGTAGTTAACAGGGGTGTGAAAAAACATATCTGTAAAATTAGTACTGTAAGCAGACAATGTAAGACTCCCGATTCCTGCAATGGTTAGCAAGGGTCGGCTGTCTTAGGCAATAGGCGGGAAAAAGGGTTCCAGCTAACCCCTCATCTGGAACATTCCAGGGTCCACCCTTCGGGTTCTACGAGAACCGTCTACCCTACGGATTGGGAAAAATTTACCCTTCGGGTTCCACGAAGGTGAAGACGCACCCTTCGGGTTCTACAAACAACCATCCACCCTGCGGGTTGATAACACCGTGCCAGCCGAATTTGTGGACGGCACGGCTACCTCGCGGACTGCATCACCATCCAGGAGCCACAAGATAAGTCGAACCCTGAAGGACTATCGGAAATCGCAAGGCCTTTTGCTGCCCGATTACGAACCACGACCCCGAATTTTTAATCTATAATAAAATATCATTGTAAATTCTAATTCTCATCTTCTCATTTATCTCTTCTCCTTTCCTGAAAGCCCTCAGCTTTTCAGTCTGTTGGGAGTCCTGGGGTATCCTTTCGAGGGCTTACCCGGGGTTCCCAACCGTAGGCTGTTAGGCAGGATACTTGTGGTTTTTTAGTCGGTAGGAGTCCGGCATAGCATCCATGTAGGATTTTACTCACGTAAAAAATAGGTATCAACATAGGTAATACGTTATGTATTTATGTTCATTTTAATTTCAAGCTAGATGGTTCCCGCGGCTCCATCCGCGAAATTTGCACAGAATTGCCACCAGATCCGTTTAGCTGTTAGAAAGTGTGTGACTTACAAACATCAATATCTTCAGAAATGTGCCCAGGTGTCAGCTACCGACTAATGTAAGCAAACATTAGTAACTAGGTTTTTTTCCCTCAAAGATGCTATTCCATACCCGTACCTACTTCAACCACTCGATGCCTTGCTGCTGCCTACGGTTGGAAGCCCCGGGTAAACCCTCGGAAGGACCTCCCCGGATTCCACACAGAACCATTAGTAGGTACCATTTATTTTCACATTTTATTTTCTTAGGAACGCTCCAGACGTACCGAGTTGGTCGGATGGTTGGCTTGTCGGATGCGTCGGCGCGGCGGCGATCCAACCACGTCCGAGTCGTCCGACCGATATTAATAACTAGCTGACCCGCGCAACTTCGTCTGCGTCACATGAGAGTGAGAAAGAGAGAGGTATGGTATTAATATTTCGCGTATTATAATGTTTCTCGTTACATTTACCCTCGTCGCGCGTATTCCCGTCGCGTCGGAACTGAACCGCATATCTTCGTTTGCGTCACATGAGAGTGAGAAGGAAAGAGGTGTTAAAGTGATATAATGTTTCCCGTCGCTTTTACTTCCACCCATCCGTTTTTCGGTATGGAACTCATCGTGTGTGAGTCCGACTCGCACTTGGCCGGTTTTTATCGTTCAGTTGACTGGCTGCCACTGCAAATCAAGTTTACTCCCGTAATAAGAGAGTTATTGGCTATTTCTACTTTTTACGATTCTCATCGTCACCTTCATGGTAAATTTTAAATACTGATTATTTCAACTATTTTTGTAAACAAACACATAGCGTTTGGTAAGATAAGTAACATATATAAGTCAAAAAGTTTAATTGTGAGTCAGATTTGGAAGAATAACGTTTTGAATTATTAGATCCCACGTAGGTGACGCGACGATTCACGAAGGTGACGCAGTAGCTTTACAGACATTATTAATCATTATTATTTTTATTTTTTATATTCAGCTCGCCAAATTGACGTCGCCACGATGGGTAGCCGTGGCGCATCTTGCGATTGGGGGCCACTTCTTACAGCGGTCCTCAAGTTGGCGGCCCTGTGATGTGCCTCTTCACGCTCCTCTTAAAGAACCCGGGGTTGTAAGATGAGGGAAACACGTGTGAATACTAATTATAAGTTAATATGTTCATTCGGCAGTTATATGGTAACAGCTAGTTAACTAAAACTATTACCAGGTCCTATACACATGCTTTTGACGTAAAAGTTATTCTGGAACCATATAACACAGTACATGGCTTTGGCACAAAGTAGCAAATTATCAGTTATCTAGATCCCATAGCATAAGCTTATATTGTCTTCATTTGGGCTAGCTAGATGATCTTGTGTGAGGTTGTCCGTACCTGGCTACTTATAATGGAAGCACTCTGCGCCTAGACGATCGGCTCACCGAACTCGAGGTAGAACTGGGGCGCATAAACTAGCACATACTGGGATTGTGCGGAGTTCGAATAAAGGGGTAGGACACGCTAACCCTTGCGTCGGGTGACCTATTGTACTTTCGGGAAGGTGATGGAAGACATTCTTCCGAAGGCGGTGTCGGGTTTATGGTGAAAAAGGACCTCGTTAGCAGCATTGTGGAGATCAGCAATGTTTCGTCTCGGGTAGCATACGTAATACTGAGACTCACCAACAGGTCCTTCCTGAAGGTGATTCAGGTGTACCTATGCCCCGACTTCGAGAAGCACTGACGAGGCAGTTGAGACCGTGTACGAGGACGTGGTGAAAGCATTACAATGTACTGCCAAGACTCACTACAATGTTGTGATGGGAGACTTTAATGCCAAAGAGGGAGTACAAGAACGCCGTGAAACGAAAATCGGACCCTTTGGTGTGGGGCGTAGAAATGACCGGGGGCGTATGCTTATCAACTTTCTTGAGGCTCAGGGGCTCTTCTTGATGAACTTATTCTTTAAGAAGAAGCTCCCTAGAAGGTGGACTTGGCGAAGCCTCTACAAGGTCACAAGGAACGAGATAGACTTCGTCATGTCGGACAAGAGGTGTATATTTAAAGATGTCTCAGTGATCAATAGGTTTAATACCGGAAGTGATCACCAACTCGTCCGAGCATCTCTGAATTTAGACTTCCGCGCCGAAAGGGCCCGGATAATGAAGCCTACTCTCCGACCTACTGCGCTCCAAATAGCTTTGTGTACAGAGAAGTTTCAAAATCGTTTCGATCTGCTGGAAACCACTGGCAACGATCACGATAAGGCCGACACTGTAGTCAGGATGCTACAACAAGTCTCCCGAAGGTTTCTGTCTGGAAAAAGCAAAAATAGGTGTTCCAAGCTTTCGCCCGAGACTCTCGAGCTCATTAGAATCAGACGGCAAACGCCTTCTATGCATACGTCTTCGTCACACCAGAGAGCTTTAAACATCAAAATCCGAAAGCTAATATGATGCGACCTCAGACGTTATAACACCAACATCGTCGAGGCAGCGATCGAACAAAATTGGGGTACTAAAGTCTTTGCGCAACAGCTACGAAGACCCCGTCTGACCAAATTGAAAACAGCGGGTGGCAAATCCGTGACCTCGAGGTTCGAGATTCTCGAAGAAGTTAAGAGCTTCTATAAAGACCTATATATGCATCACGGAAAAAAAACCGATGGGGCCTAGCGACTGTGACCACAGAGCCCCACTCACGCGCCACTATACCGAAGAGGAAGACATTCCGGATATTGACCAGGGCGAGGTCAGGGCGGCTCGCAAACAACTAAAAACCAATAAATTCCCTGGAAAGGACGGAATTACGAGTGAGCTTCTTAAAGCTGGCAGGACTCCAGTTCTGAAAGAGCTGACGAGTCTCTTTAATTCCGTCCTCCAACCGGTACAAACACCTAAAGCGTGGAGCGAAGTGCGGTGGCTCTGTTTTTCAAAAAAGGTGACAAGACCTTGCTGAAGAATTACAGACCCATCTCACTCCTTAGACATGTTTACAAGTTGTTCTCGAGAGTAGTCACAAACTGCTTCGCCGGAAAACTCGACGAGTTTAACTCGACGAGTACTACCTAAATGTATATTAGTTGATATAAGTATAAGGTATTAAGTGCCTTAATTAAGCTTTAAGTGGCATGACTCTTTCCCGGGATCTGTCCTTGAGACTTGGATGCGAAGGGTCACAGGTCTACGCCTCGAGAGCCAAAACATTGGCATGACGTGAAAGTTCTTAGCATGCTGCACGCCTCAAGAAGCGGAATTGCACCTGAACTAACCCAAAAGACGCAAGATAACATCCAAACCCGTAGGCGAGGCCACGGTGATAGTCTAAGCCTGTCAGGTACCCAGATACATCTTTCTAAGGAGTTACCCGGGGCGGCGCCTAGCACTAGACGGGTAAGTAGGTACGGTGTGAGTTTTAGACGGTATGGACTGTGGTTTGGATCTGGCATAACGTCCGGTGGGATTTCTACTTCTATAAAAGGGCATTACACGGAATGTTATAGGTATTGCTCTGTCATTTGCCATGATTGTAGAAACCTAGTTATTTGTTCTGCTATCATTCCGCTACATACAACATTACGAATCTAAACGAGTACCACTCTTACTGAAACTAGTCAAAGATCACTTTCGTGGCATAAACTCACCTTCGTGGGTAAAACGCCACGAAGGATGTGACACGAAGGTAACGAAAATATATCTTTTTTTTAAATTCCGACAAAGTTTAGCCGTTACGGTTTAAATCAAATACTACATAAATATCTCTATTTATTTGCGGTTTCGATGAATTTACTCTGACTTCAATAGCTATTATACAATGTACAAAAAGTCACCCACGAAAAGTACTCGAATTAAGGGTCAAATGTAGAAACTTACCGATATTTTTTTTTCTCATGGAGCCAGAAGAAACACGTTGCACTCTTGCGATGCCGATCGACCAATAACGTTCAGTTAAGTTGAGTTTTGTTATTAGGGCGGTCGTTTTGATCAACAGTCAACCGTTTACTACGCAAATCTAAAGTACCTACATTCGTGTGACCGACGTATATTGTGTTTTAAGTTCTAAATAATAGTTACAAGATTTTTTTGTAATACTTTGTGTGTAGTGTATGTTATCACGGTGAATTTAGTGTATGTAACTTCAAAATCTATGGAAATTTGGTGAAGCAGTAACCTAATGTTTAACTGAATCGGGAAGTGTGACACGATGAGAATGCGAAAAATGACCCCGATTTTGACCTTTCGTGTTGATTTTTGGTATGAATATTTACTTCTATTGCAACAAATTTCATGTATTTTATAGCTTAATAGCTGTTTTATCCACC
The DNA here is from genome assembly GCA_933228765.1 of Miltochrista miniata. Classification (NCBI taxonomy): domain Eukaryota; kingdom Metazoa; phylum Arthropoda; class Insecta; order Lepidoptera; family Erebidae; genus Miltochrista; species Miltochrista miniata. The sequence continues at coordinate 32,049,341 of OW121756.1, read as the reverse complement.
ATTTTAAAACATTTCTTTCTAACTCATACGGTTTAGAAAATATAAGCGTGTGACCATCAAATTTAAGCAACCAGTAGAAATAGCCTATTGTAAGAGAACCTTAAAAGATAGGCAGATGCGGTGACGGACTTTTTTGTATAACTTTTCAAGAGGAACGATTTTGTAATTCGTTCCGTTTATTGAAGCTCTCAAAAGAAAGAAATAATCCCCGTTCTCGAAACATTATTCATGACTGCTCCGCTCCTATTCGTCTTAGCGTGATGTTATATCGCCATTAGCCAGCCTCAATAAACGGACTATTAAACTGCAAAATAATTTTTGAAATGCAACCAGTAGTTTCTGAGATCCTAGCACAAACAAACTCTTCAGTTTCATTATATCGTGAGCGAACCTTAAGAAATAGACAAATTAGGTTATTGTGAGCGAAGCTTAAAAGATAGACATATGCTGTCGCGGACTTTCTTTTAGAACTTTTTAAGAGGAACAATTTTGTCATAAACAATTTTTACCTAACTGTAACCATTTACGCAGCGTACGCCTCGGAAACTCTCAGACGGTAAAAAATATTCCCCGTTTTCAAAACATTATTGATTGCTGCTCCGCTCCTATTCGTCTTAGCGTGATGTTATATAGCCTATAGCCATCCTCGATAAATGGACTATCAAACTGTAAAAGAATTTTTGAAATCCAACCAGTAGTTCCTGAGATCCTAGCGTTCAAACAAACAAACAAACAAACAAACAAACAAACAAACAAACAAACTCTTCAGCTTTATAATATTAGTATGGATATGGATTATTATGTTGGGCCGACCGCCTTACACACTTTCCGATTTGGTTGGTGAATGGTGTCGGGTGGTTGTATCCAACCAAATCGGAACGTGTGTTAATACTTTTATTCTTGTCACAAATAAAGACTGCCTCTGTGGCGCAGTCGGTAGTGATACCGCCTGCGGCGCTGGAGGTCGTGGGTTCGATTCCCACCGGAGACAAATATTTGTGTGACCCATAAATATTTGTCTTAAGAGTCTGGGTGTTTCTATGTAAAATATGTATGTATTTAAAAAGTATATAAGTATTAATATCCGTGGTCTGATACCCATAACACTAGCAGGTTATTCCTAGCTTACTTTGGGATCAGATAGCGTATTTATTTATTAAGTATATTTCTACAATAAATTCGAAAGCATTCATTCTAAGCATGTTAAAAAAAATAAGTTACGGGGTGACTCACTCACTCTCACTGTATTTGTCCACAATACTTTTTTTGTGTGGTAATCTGGGCCGTTCATTTGGATCACTTTCCCTTATTATTAACACAGTATGTTTTCATTGGGCCGCGGCCCAGATAATCAGTTGCCACTACTTGCCACCTTCGATCAATAATATACGACCTAACCATTATTTTTTTAAGAAATAGTTTTACCATTTTTGAAACCTCCTGGTCTAGGGTTTTTTTTTATCTTGTGGAAATCCTACATGGATGCTATGCCTCTTACCGACTAAAACCACGCAATGCCTTACATTGGATACGGGATTAACGCAAAAATACAGTGTGTTAACTTTCATAGGTTTTTTCTCATAATTATTGCTTCTGATTCTTCATCTTAGCGTATTCCTATTTGCTTTCAAACCCCACTTAGATTTTAAGGCTGGGTTTGCGTGTTCTGGGTTGAGCAACTGTCATTGGCAGCACTGTTAGGAACATCTGTATAGTTGCGAACGTCTCATAACCCTGTAAAGAAACCTACATCGTTGCTTCGTTCGTTGGTCAGCAGATGCTCCGCCAGCAGGTGAGGTGTTCGGACCCCGGAGATATACCTAGGTGGCGAGTGTGGCGACCCTTAACACTTAAATGCTAACTGAGTTTTCCGTCAAAATCGTCTGGGCGTAAACTTATAGCAAGAATTAGAACTGTGATTTTTCTTTTCACGTGAGAAGAATCCTACATGGATTGCCGGACTCCTATCGACTAAAAAACCATTCGTATCCTACCCAACAGCCTACGGTTGGGAGCCCCGGTTAAGCCCACGGAAGGATACCCCAGGACTTCAAACAGATCTACGGCTAACACTGCAGCCTCACCTAGGGGGGATTAGGGTGTTATCCCGCTTGTTAGGGTGGGTGTCCGTGAATCTATCACGTCAAGCTGTTGTCTAGGACCTGCTTCTGTAAGGACGGTGAGCTGCCCCCTCACCGTCCTCAGGCCCCCGATCATGTAGGCCTATAGTCTCGGGCGGAGACACGTCTGCGGCGCGCGCCCCCAAGAACTATTATTTACTAGATAATGTACTAAGCTTTTAAGAGCTCAGCTCAGAGTGATGGTTTCAGTCATACATAAGGTTTACATGGGAAAGTCAAATTTAGAAATTAGTAATGTTATGAGCAATACTTATAAATATTATACTTACTTGTAGTAGCATTTTGTTGGGTCCGAATGTAAGTTGGGGCAATTAAATTTTTCGGGACAGAGACCCTCTGTCGGGGGTTCAGGCTCGCAGCCCAATTCCAGGTAGAAGGCGGCCATGTTGCATTCTCCTGCCACATCCGCTGACACTCTGGATAGTGCTGGAATTATAAAAGAAAAGTAAGTAAGTAGATCTATACTTGCCTTTTTATGCTTTTTATATTTTTTGTAAGCAAAAATGACGTCGACCATTGATGGAAAGTTATAGCGACCTCTAGCGACTTAGGCACTACTCTCATAGTACCCAGGACTGTTTAATGTGTGAAATTCCTCACGGATAATATTGCCGACTGGACGGAAACCTAGTACCCAGGCCATCCTCGTGGATAATACTGCCGAATTTGACGAAAACCAAACGATCCTTAGCTATCTGTCTAGCGCTGGCGCCTCGAAGCCTCCTCGGAAGGTTGTCTCAGAATTCCTGACAGAAATTGTTTAAAGAAAGAAAGAAGAAAAGAAAGAAAGCTAAATAATTTATTTTGTTCTCAGCAAGGACACAATAAAAGTAATCTGTACTAATATTATAAAGAGGAAAGATTTGTTTCTTTGTTTTTTTGTTTGTTTGTTTGTAACGAATAGGCTCCGGAACTACTGGACCGATGTGAAAAATTCTTTCACTGTTGGGAAGCTACACTCTTTGCGGTGAACATAGGCTATATTTTATTCCCGTATTCCCACGGAAACGTGAACTACGCGGGTGAAACCGCGTAACGTCAGCTAGTACATAATATATTAGTATATCATGTATCTGTTTACTAGGCATAATTTTAAAAAGCCGTTAGTATGCTGACTCAATCACAAATTAAATGTAAAAAAGTGTTGGTCCTAGCAGGACTCTCTTACTACCGCGGCCTCGCATGGGTTCCGGTGTTGTCCCGCGTCTTTGGTACTTCACTAGCTATCTGTACTATCTTTAAAAGTAAAGAAAGTGTGAATACAACCTTCTTTTTATGCATGTTGCCCTCAACCACAGTCCTAGGAAAATTATATTTTTACATTGAAATCAGGTGTGAAAAAAGTGAAACCCATAGTATAAATAAAACCGGCCAAGTGCGAGTTGGACCCGCCCATGAAGGGTTTCGTAGCAGCAAGTAACATAATAGAAAAGTTCTTATAGTTCGTTGTAACTTTGATTGATGTTTTAACACGTTCGCAGTGGTAGTGATTTTTCTAACCGAAAATTGCGGTTTATGACGTATTAAAAAACTACCAGCTCTATCTCGTTCAAACTAACTTTCGTTGGTAGTTTTTATGGCAATGTACAACATATTTTTTTTTTTAAATTTAACATTTTCTTAGTTTAGAAGTTAGAGGGGGGGGGGGGGGGGCATTTTTCAACTTTGGAAGTGTCTTTTGCGCAAACTATTCATTTAAAAATAAAAATGATGTTAGAAACCTCAATAGCATTTTTAAAGACCTATCTATAGATCACACGTATGGGTTTGATGAAAAAAATATTTGAGTTTCAGTTCTGAGTACGGGGACCCCCAAAATTTACTTTTTTTTTCTAGTTTTATATAAGAATCTTAATGCGGTTCACAGAATACACCTAGTTACCAAGGTTTAATAGCATAGTCCCTATAGTTTCGGAGAAAAATGGCTGTGACACACGGATGGACAGACAGACAGACAGGCAGACATGACGAATCTATAAGGGTTCCGTTTTTGCCATTTGGCTACGAAACCCTAAAAACGGGACCCGGTCTCTGAACAATCGTATTAAACTTGGGAGGGGTTGCTGCTCGTCGTACTAAAGCAGACCCAAAGTGGCGGCGCGGCGTGACATGAGTTTTTCATGTACGTCTCACGTACAGCAAATTAACATACGATCCAACCCCAGAGACGTGGGGTAGCCAAAATCTGTCGGTAATTTTAGGACATCCTACCGCCTGCTTACCCGGGTCTCCTGGCCGTAGACAGTTCCAGGACACCGCGGCACCGTCGGGTTTTAGTCGATAGGGCTCCGGTCATGAGGATTTTCGCAAAAAAAAACGGTATCAATTCGTTTATTTATCAATTAGTATTACCTATCTGTTAAGACCTGTACGAAATCGACTGTATGAAATATTATCTAGGTACCTAACTGCTAACTAGTAATATTGTGTTATAATTTTTCGGTTTAGTTCGAGAAAATCTGCAAGATGCGGATAGCACTAGACTAAATATTGTGATGATCATTGCAGAAAGTCTTTGTAGGGCTTAATCGCTTCAGATGATTATGGAAACACTTCAATAAAAAAATACACAAAAGTAATCAGTACTCACCGATTAAAACAAGACCGATAACAGCCTTCATGGTTGATTCAACTTTTTAATAAAAAAAACCGTCAAACAGCACTCGGAACTCTTTTTATAATTCGAACAAACTTTTTTTTAAATAGCAATACACGTCCGTCGCGGTGTGATTATGATAGCACAATGAATGAATTATCCACTTCAGGAAAGTCATGCGGCGCTTGCGCATGTACAACAAATTTTGTAGGTCTGTTTACGACGAATAAGGCCGCCTACATACCTGGCAACCTGACTTGCAGCGACTGAAATAGCGAACAGAAAAATGTTGAAGTGTGTGTGAACGGAATCTGTATTCGGGACTATGGCCTGTCCAACCGTTTTTTTACTTCTGATTTTATTTTATTTTACTTTTATTTCTTTAATGGGTTATAATTAACGTAGATAAAGATGATTAGACAGTTTATATATTTATTTCATCGCGTAATTCAAAGTTCCCTTTTACGAATAACAGAACCGATACGTTCTCGGGCCGCTGTCAAAAGTAAAATTAACGGTTGGACAGACTAGAAGATAGAAATACTTTGAGAACATTACTTATGTACAGAGATTTATATATTTGTTAAGTTTTCATGTCAAACATGCATAAACGGAGAAAAAGTGTGTATTTTTATCATGTAAGCCGATTCCCTTATGCTTGATATATTTATACACGTTACTTTTCCATTCTACAGCAACCTTTGCGAAGCACTAAGAAATATAAACGCGCTTAAAATTTTCTCGTTAAGTTTGTGGCTCGCCTAAGGTCATATTATGACGTTATCAAGGCTTAACAGGTCGCGATAATGGTGCAGTTCAACTTGAGCGGAGCGAACAGTGGTGGGTAGGGTTTTATAAATTAATAGAATATTATAGAAATGAATGTGTTTTCTTAGCTGTTTCCTACTTGTGTTATTCTAAAGCCCATTTAACTTTCATTGGAAATTACAGCTAAAGTTACTAAAAAGTACATAATGCTCATTTAATGTTGAACACTTGTTTCAATAAAAAAAGAACAAACGAACTAGAGATCCGATGGATATCGAAAGACAGTATTTTTTTATTTGTCTCTTACATCGCTTTCACCAATTCGCAAAATTTTCTTAAAACGTGTGTGACCCTCCGCTACTGTCTATAAAGAAAGGGTTAATTCCTCCACACAATAAACAGGAGTCGCCAGGGTCAACTCGCCAGGGTCTAAGCCTGGTCGGGGTTCTCGAAATTTGCTATCGTGATAAATCCCCATTTCTCACAGTTGGCCAGGAAAGTATTTCACCTTGCGGTGGGGTCCATATAAACAAGGTTCAGCCTAATAACTAAATGTCAAAAATTATATAATTCAAAAAAACATTAATTTATGATTAAAACTAATAAATTAACCCGTCCCTCACAGTATCCGGTCCAAAGGTGCCCATTACACTGCCTGCATTGCCACGCTGGACCTCAATGGCCAACCTTTGCACCAGATACGAGCCGGAGCGGGAGTCATCCGTCTTGTCCATTAACCGCCTGCCCAATCCTTTGATCAAAACCTTGGCGTCTGCACCCCAACTGCCCATCGTTTCGACAGCGAAGGGAACAAATAAGTATTGGTCTGTCAAGGCCGCATTTTTACGTCTTTTTTTCCGCTGCTTCTTTTCAGCAGCAAGTAAGTAATTAAATTTATAAAAAAAATTATTGCCAGGTTCTTCCTCAAAGGCTCTACTTAAGTAAATGTAGAAGCAATAATCTGGTATCAGTCAAACCTCAATCAATCAATCTGGACGTAGTGTAACGTTGTCAAACAATGATTAATTAAATTAGTTCATTCAAATAGAAAATAGGGCAAATGACCATGATTAAAAAAGCGCCATCTACCGAGCAGGTGTCGCAACGACAGAATATTTAGTTTCATAGTCGTACTAGCGGCCATGCCTTGAGTTAGTAACGAATTGTGCCACCAAAGGCGCTATTCGTGAGTACCGCCAGTTTAATATTTAAAATCGCTGACGCACGCCGCACGTGGGAGGTCATCGCTGATATAGTGAGACGCAGAAATAAAAGTCGTTATATTAAAAATTAGATAATCTTCATTAAGTATAAGGAGGAAATAGCTCCTAACTCCAAACATAAGAAAACCCCAAACCGGGTAAGTTTATTTAAATATAAAGTTAGCTAATTGTAAAAAGTGAAAATTGAGGGGTGCTGGTCTCAAGAAAATATAGGGGTTGCCGAGGGTGGTTTTGTCAAAGATATTAATTGTTACAGTTAGTTTTAAAACAAGGGTTGTGAGACCTCTCGACTTCCGGGGCTGGTCATCGCAGAACGGGAGCCGACTGGTCTCTGGGGAGATTATTGGGAGAAACAAGCGGAACCTAATTCCCACAATGGAACTTTCCAGGGTCCACCCTCCGGTCTTCAGAGTTCCCCTTACGGGCTGCATAATCCCACCTTGAGGCTGCATCGGTCCACCCTTGGTCTACTTCAATATTATAATTCGCAGCAAGATTCTTTAGAGTGGATCGAAGGATCGTCTGGAATCTTCGAGAGGGCCATCACTTCACCCCAAAGATGTTGAGACCCAGCGGAAACCAGCGGAAACCAGCGGAAATCGCTAATTGCTACTTGAACACACCCACGACCCCGAGTTCAATCTTCTTTTAATAAATCGCGTTTTATACACTTTAAATACTATATTCTTATTATTTCTCTCTTCACCTTTTCATGAAGCCTTCAGCGTTTCAGTAGGCCTCTCCCAAATTTCGCCACAATGCACAGTCCTGTGCCTTCTGCATCCAGTCAGTCACTGCGACCTTTTTCAGGTCGTCGGTCCATCTGGCGGGGGGCCATCCCACCCCACGTACCTATACCAAGTCGCGGCCTCCACTTCAAAACCCGTTTGCTCCACCGACCGTCGCGTCGGTTCTTCTACAGGTGTGGCCAGCCCACTGCCACTTCAAACGCATACTCTGCGAGCTTTGTCGACCACTCTGGTTCTCCGATGGATAACATCGTTCCGGATTTGATCCTTCAGACTCTTCAGAGACACCCCTAGCATAGCTCGTTCCATTTCTCGCTCTGCAACTTTAAGGGCATGGACTAGCTTTACTGTAAGTGTCCACGTCTCGGCACCGTAGGTCATAACTGGTAGGACGCACTGGTTTTTAACTTTTTTCTTCAAGCATTGCGGTATAGGCAATCTTGTAATATATTATTATAATTATAGATATTTTTATTTTCAATTAAACTATCGACTATCAGGCTCGCTCATCTAGAACCAAGCCAAAAAGCGAGACTTTATTATTTTAGCAAGGGTTTGCTGATGTGGATGATGCAAATTCTTCTCGCAGTCCCACCAAGTAGACACAACAGTGTCCTTTCTATTTTGTGATGTTGTAGAAAAGCTGCATTTCACCTTTCGCGGGAACAAAGATCTGTTCACGTCTACCGTCGCCAGGTTTGAGCACAAGGCGAGAAGCAACTCACCCGCGTTGAACCGCTCATTCCTTCTCATAGAACAGTCTTACGGCCGCGTACCAGTTGAACATCGCAGTTGTACCACACGTCGGCAGGGGACTTCATTTTGATCTTGGAGCAATCGATTTTTTTATTTAGTGGTGGTAGACAAGCATACGGCCCACCACGGGTATTGACGGTCAACGCAGCCTGTGGAGGCTTGCAACACCGTAGGCGCTACACCCGAGCTGCCGACCCTGTAAGAACCTTCTAAGACCCGTTCTCAAACCCCATACTATAGGCGTTAACAAGGCAAGTACCTATTTTACAGAATTCTACGTTGAGTGGGTAGGCCTCCAAAAAAGTACCCCATTGGATTGAGCAGAGGACCAAAAGTTAAGGCGATTTTTAGCAGATGTCGAATGAATTTCTCAAGTGAAGAAAATTATAATGACGTCAAATATATGTCATTTTTGAAATGACTTCCCGCTCCGTTCCGCTGCAGATGAATCTCCCCCTAAGTCACGGTGAGTCGTTAAGTGTCCGGTTAAGGCCACAGTAAATATGTTAACATACATACACAAAAGGCAACAAAGTCTTTTGTTTAAGGAAGTGTCGTCATTTTACACTCTTAAGTATGCTATAATGATGTTATAACGTCTTTTTCTCATTAAGAACATTCTGTATAAATCTTTCAATTTCTACAGAGAGAGACCGGCCAAGTGCAAGTCGGACTGGCCCATGAAGGGTCCCATAGTAGCATAAGGTTTATATTATGAAATTAAATGTATTTTTTTTATTTTAGAGTTAAGCGAATGAAAGGCGAAAAATGCTGTTAACGACGCCGACGTATTTAAAAAAAATACTTACTAGATTTCGTTTAAACCGTTGTTTTTCCGTGACATTTATTTCTTTTATTTTCATAAAGCTTTCTTGACTGTCACGAAATGAAAGTAAAATAAAAAAACAGTTGTAAAATCCGGTTTAAACTTGCGGTGTCTCCGATGGGACATTACTGACCACTTTCGGCGACGACACCCTCGTTATAGGGCGGAAAGCAAAGACCTCCGCAGGTGTTGCTCAAGTCGTGGGTCGAATACGGCGCGGTTCGGTCTGATAGTTTTCCTTCACAAATCCGAGGCTCTGTTCTTTCACGGACCTCAGTAAGACAAATTGGGAGCGTTAGCATTGCATCGAGCCTCTCGATGAAGTTTCTGGGGCTCATACTCGGTAGCTGATGGAACTTCGGACACCATTTATGAAGTTTATATCCAAAACACAAAGGGGGCTGGGCAAATAGTTGCACTCTCCCGGCAATTGTCCAACATAAGGGGACCTAACACTCCCTGCAGAAGACTGTAACTCGGGATCGTGCGGAGTATGGCCCTATTCGGCGCCCCCATTTAGTCGGAGACCCATCGATCGCAATTCGGCTAGATTACATAGCCCGCAGAATGCCATGGCCGTCAGCATTATAAAAGGGTATCACGTACCATACAATCTCCGTTGAGACGGCATGTTTCCTGAAAGCGAGGGTCCTCGCACCATTGTTCAAATAACGCAAGGATGCGCTGGAGCAGAGCCAAAGATCAGCGCCCCGTGATAAATCGAGGCTCAGCGGTCCGAGCTACGCCAGGAACTTGTGACGACATAAGTATTTACCTGAGCAACTAAGGTAGGGAAACACCACAATCGGGGTGATCAGACGGACGAGTCTGGAGAGGAGCCAGGTTCTCGTAGTAAGTCTGCAGGTACACTTTCTCTCGCTGGAGATCATGGTGCGAGCCATGATCATCACCGGGAGTTAGTGAGAAGCCACCGTGTCTTTCTGCGAGCAGCCCATTCTGGCAGAAGAGGCAACAGGGAGGGAGCGGTAGATGACTATTGTCTGCTCCCAAGACCGGAGCCTGTGGAAGGAGAGTTTATAAAATAAATAAATATAATGCTTTATGCTTTATTTCTTATTTAATGTTTCTGCTCATCGTCCTTACAGAAGCAGGCCCAAGATGAAAGAGTGACTTGTTACTATAAATCAAGTACCGCAAGACAGGCCCGTGGGGGCCTGCGCCTGCTGGGGTCCGGCTGGCATGCCACCTTGCCACCCTGAATGTACGGCCAGTCCAACGCTGGCAGTGCACATGTTGAGCACTCCGCCAGTGCATGAAGTGCCGTATCCTTACTGCAGTCCCCGCAGTGCTAGCTCTCAGTTGTTGACTTCAACTGTGTGCGCCGCAGACTTTTGCTTTTAATTTTGACAAAATTACAAAATATTATTATGTAGGTACTTCAGTATAATAGTGTTCTCAAAGTTAACTAGTAATTTTAAACATGTTGTTAGTTGTTGCATTCTGTTATAAGAAATTGATAGATGTTTTGTGTAATCCCACACTGCTGAATAGTGTTGAAAATTTGTTAATAAACATTACCTCACAAGAAATATTTTATAATGTTGGGATAGAATGTTCGATAATTTTTACCAAAGTTCCCATAAGTGATCCATTTTCACTAATGTTATTTAATATTATTTGTAAAAAATTTAGTGTGGGAGCACTGTAAGTCACAGCCCAGCGCCGAGCCCGTCGCCAGGCGCCCCTTTGGTCCTGGCGCCCTAGCCTTCAGCCTAGTTAGCTTATGGGTAAATAAGGCCCTGAGTTTTGGCCAGTCAGTCCTTCAGTCGATAAGAGTTCGGCATAGCATCTCACGTTAATAAGGTGAGGTGGTTCATTCTGTGGATTACGTTACAATAGAGGTGTCTGCTGTACAAGATGCAGATTTGTACCTTTACTATAATAATATCTACTGCCCTGAGCGTTGAAGAAATAGGGGGCGGCATTTTAAGATTTTGCCCCGCCTAAAAAAATCTGAATCATAAGCGCTCGTGGCCCCGCGGACTCAGTGTTCTGTAAACGATCACTGCAGTAAGCAACTTACACTATGGCCGGTCCATGGATGGGTGACCATCCATGTGATCACTTTGTGACATTTATTTCAGCGTTTCCGTGATTCGGAAGGCACGTTAAGCCGTTGGTCCCGGTTGCCAGTAAAATGGCAGTCGTTAAGCTAAGTTGAAGGCTTTATTTCAACAGCAGGCAGTCAGAACCTGCGCCTGTCCATTTAAAGACGGCAATACGGCACATCACCTATTACGTGGGACAAATTATACAAAGGTGAAATGTGGGCATATAATATGCCTCTGCCTACCCCTTCGGGGATAAAGGCGTGACCATATGTATGTATGTATGTAAAAAAATCTGTAGATTCGGGGCTGCATGAAATTACTGATCAATCGGGCAGGCATAGCCAACTTTATGATGAACGTTCATAGAAATTTTCGATTTCCATTATGTATGTATAGTTTTTAAATAGATACCTACGTAGGTAATCGCTCGGTGGACCACAATTTATACATAACTGTCTGATAAACTCGCATAAATCGATAATATATATATCATATTCTGGTTTTACTATGCTTATTATTAGTTATTATAATACACAGATTAAGTCATACAGCTAAATTTTAAGCTGTTAGAGAGCTATGTATAACCACAGATTATATTATATATTCTATACTTAGTATAACGTATAGCTTAAAGGCTATACACAAAGAGTCGCGTCTTAATCCCTGAAGGGGTATGTAGAGGCATACCTACTTAACGAAAACATTTCGCCCGTTGCTTTCTGACTAAATACGTGACGTTGGTGAACGTATTGCTACATTAAAACGGGCAGGGGCAGGTTGTGGTTACCGTATTGATTTTACTTGAATACCTGTACTTCAATATATACAGTTCACACAACAATTCAATTTGTATATAATAATACATACTGAATTGTTATTACGGCAACACGGTGCAATGCGAACCGTTTAAAAAAAAACACTTTTTTTTCGTGTGAAAATCCTAATGGTTTGCCGAGCTCTTACCCACTAAAACTGCACGTGCCCTGTCGCCTGTCACGGCACCACTGCCTACGGCCGGGATCCCCGGATAAGACCTCGGAAGGATTACACACTAAATATAGTTTAGATGGCCCGTTGAAAATGAAAAACTGTAATCTTGACAAAAATGGTCTTAAACTGGGGTCGCACGGTCCGATATTTCACAAGTCAGGCCAGATCAGACCAACAGGCCGTGGGAACCGTCGCGTCCGATGAGGCCTGTGGTGGCCTGCAGTCACATGTCCGATCCATTGAGACACAGTATAAATATATGTTGTTCACAGTATAAATATATGATGTTGTTTAACCAGTATTCTAGCTCCCTACAAACGGACGAAGCGCAAGCTATACCTACGATTCTCGTTTTCGGCAAGCCTTTCAGCACGCAAGCAGCGTCCGCAGTCGCGATTGTGCCCGAGTAGACGAATGGACGGTGTGTCGTTTTTTAAATAGTAACCGCGCGTGTTTTATTTACTAAAAATATTTAATATCACAACTAGAGTCTAATGTGCTTGTTTTGGTTGCATGAATTCGTCAATAACGCACCCAGAGATAACGTTTTTTAGATTACCTGGAAACTCCGAAAGGTAAGACTATAAATTGATTTTACTTAAGTACTAATTGGTACTAAACTACTAGTTGACTAAAGTTAAACAAAGTGATTGACACGAGTGAACTAGGTAGTTACATGAAGTAGGTATGTTTGTGTTTAAAACTAGACTTGTGCTTGCTCAGTCAGGGAACGGTGCGATCCAATATAGTACAATATCCAAAAAAAAAAAACTAGTTCAGAACTCTAGTACGTGTATAGTCCGTTCACAGTTTATTTACCTCTCACAGATCGTTTTCTGTATGTTGGTATTGCAGTAAAGTCCCCCTATGAGTGCCAGCTTAAGACATTTTGCCGCGTAATAGGGGAGATTGTAAAATGTAAACGTTAGCACTAACAATTATTTTTTAATGTAAATATCTAATTATCAATATACATAACTTCAATAAACACGTGATTTTGATACTATAAGATTGTACTTAACTTTTGTTTTTATTGATATGGATATTTTAAAAAGACACTGATTACCATCAGCAAGGACGGCGAAGTTACTCCTTCCACATCTCAAATAATTTCCGCGCCCGAAAACGGCAACAAAAAAGAAAATAGGTTTCGACTTTACGGTTAGAGTACATGGGATAAACAAAAACTTAGTATGGTAACACGAAAATCACGCAAGCCAACATCAGCGCTAGAGGTAAATTAACTATGAACGGACTATAGGTAGTACATTTAGTTCCGTTGTCAGTTCGTAGTTATTTAATTGTGAGCAATGATTTAGGTATGTTTCAAGAGTATTCATTTCTTTGTTGATGACCGATGTTACAGTACACTTAGCACCGTATGACTTTGATTGACAGCATTTTTGTTACCTTTGATTTTTATTACACGCATAGAGACAAATATGAACTACCAAAATTTAACACAACATGACAATGTACGAAAAGTACTAGTGTACCTACTAGAGACTGACTCTATTTTCTATCACTGACGAAACATGTGTGATGAGCCGATTATTATTGTCTACGTCGCTTACTCGTTTTCAAATTTCTGTACCCGTCTCACTCAATCGTTAGTAGATAACGGGCGCTGCGCCGCCACGCCGCCGCCCCGCGCCGCCAGCCGTTGCGGGGATATTATATTATTACTCACAAAGTATTTTTTGTTTAAATAAAAAGGTACATATTCACTCGAAATGAAAGCCGGTTGTCAGTAAAACGACAATCCTTAATACAAATTGAAGGCCTTATTGGCGGATTGAAAAATTTAACTGCATTAGGCTCACTATCTATTACGCGGTACGTAAAACTATAAGGTAAAATGTGGGCGTATACTATGCCTCTGCCTACACCTTCGGGGATAAAGGCGTGACTATTTGAATGTATGTATGTACATATTTACAATCACAATATTAAATAGAAAGTCAAAGTAGGCACATATTATTAAAATGCTATAGGTGGGCAGCCCTATCGCATGCTTACGTACCGCGCGGCTGTAGGCATTTATTTCTAAAATCCGGCTGAGTCAGACTACAGTATACAGTGATTGAGAGTCGGTAAGTTCACAGGCGCGGCGCTGCGATGCCTGTCGCGGCCAGTGCGGGCGCGTCTGCATCGGTTGAAATAACAAAAATTTTCCTTCTAGGTTCCAGTGCAAAATCACTCAGCATACCAGCTGCATTATATCCTTAAGTAATAAAGAGAAATATGTTTCTAATGCTGTAAAATAAATAAAAAATACGAGTAGAACAGACTTCATGCAAATCCTTAAAAATAAAATTTACCTAGCACGCTGACTTCAATATGATATTGAACAAAATCTGATAAATAAAAATAGATAATACTATGTGCTAGGTAAATTTAAATAATAATTAATTAATGCGTTTTAATGAACATGGCGGGCCATAAAACCCCCGAAAAAAGTATGGCAATACGCTGGCGCCAAGTTATTTTTCATGGACTACAAAAAAACGCAAGAGTTTTTGTGTAACAAATCGTATGAACATTGTATTTTTTCCGACAAATTTAATTAATCAGCTAGTAATTACGCCCCGCGGGCCTACTTTAAAATCCTTTGCGCTCGGTAAGACTAATTCGCAGTACGCCTAACTCGCGTTATGACTAGTCAAAGGGAGAAGTAGGCATAACGCGAATTAGACCTACTGCGATGTAGATCAACAGCTAAATAGGTCAAATAATAACTAGACCTACTGAGATTTAGTCTTAAGCCTCTTAAGTTGGGCTAAATATTTGCATGTGGCAAAGGGGTCAGCCCACCTGATGGAAGGCGGTCACCGTATTCTAGGGACATTTGCAAAGTCAGAGTGAGGTGATTTTTTACGCTTAAAGTCCGCCGACGTAGTGGTGGGAGTGGGGATGTGAGGATGGGAAGGGTGGGAGTGACGCCCTAGGCACCGAGTTCCCCCCAGCGATGCATCCCATTGCCGGGCGTCAGAGCGTAGGATTCGGGGTAATTTTTACAGAGGTTTGAGGTTTTCTTCCTCGCAACTCCAAAGAGCCACCGTGCCCGTCTGTTGCCAGACGGGATTACGGCTCGGCCGAACGATGGTCCTCATGGGACCGTGTAAGTACTATTGCCACTGATCGCTCAGTGGCGAAGTACTCGTCGCCCTGAGAGTTCTCCGCTAAGTAGGTACGCTCTGCATAACAGAGCGCATGCGGAGAACTACAAACCGGCCATAAAGGCCCCCCCTCCTTGGTGGACTACTGGCCATGGGCGACGACGTGCGCCTCGCGAGAAGCCCACGTCGTCGTCCACGTTACCAGGATGCACCACGTGGAGGTTGTCCTTCCCAGCACCCCTCCTTCCGAGGGCTTACCCAGGGTTCACAACCATAGGCTGTTGGGCGTTACGTGAGGTTTTTTAGTCGGTAGGAGTACAGCATAGCATTCATGATGGATTTTCCCTCACGTTAAAAAAAGTACGTATAGATAACATGAAACTGATATTATTCATTAAAACGTCAAAATATCCTTACAGCTGCATGACAACGATTTCATCTATGTACAAATTAAGAATTCAACTTAATTAATATTTTAGGCATAACGCGATGTAGACCAACTAAGATTTAGGTATATGCCGAAGTAGTCCATAAACGAAATAGACCAACTGCTATATAGGCATACAGCTAATTAGACTGAAAGCGAATTGTAAATGACATTTTCATTTCTCATACTCGGAAAATAGTGTTTTCTTGATCTGACTATTGGGTGGAAAATGCTGTTTCCCTCCCTAGGGAGGGAAAAACTCATACAAATTACTTCCCACCCAAGGGCCGGAATGAACTTTAAAAATAGAACTGCTGACAGGTCAGCTGTGATAGTGAAGAGATTTGTGTAAAAAAAAAAATGCCATGCGACTTTCCAAACAGCCAGTGTGAACTTAGCGAAAATTTCTTCCGGCCCCATACACGTACAATAATATTGATCAATGTAGCAATAAATTGAACATATTATTGAGGTTTGAACAGACTATATTCGGATGGAAATAAATATTGAGTCAATATTGTACGTGTATGGGGCCAGCCGGAGTTCCATATTTAAAATTTAAAAAGTCGACATAATGTAGTTGTTATTATTTTATCTGTAACAGAATTCAAAACAATTGGTAATAATGTTTTATGGTAAGGTTTGAATCTTATTATAAGTTTATTTTCCTCGTATTTGAAATGAAAAGTAGAGTGTTTAACTCGGGTAAAAGAATCAATTCCGACTCGGACTATAGCCGCCCTCGCTGCGCTCGGGCGTCTAAATACCTCGGGAATTGATTCTTTCCACCCTCGGTTAACAATCTACTATTAGACGTAACGCGAGTTAGGCACACTACGAATTAGTCTTACCGAGCGTAAAGGATATTACCCCTATCTTCGGTTCTCAAATCACCTAATTCTACCTCTAGGGGTCGCCATACTTGTAACAAATGACTTGAACTTTTCTGTCATCATCTCTCGGTCGACTATACCTACTTAGGAACTAAACATGCATTTTTATCCTTTATTCTCATCGAGTACCCTAAAACGAGTCACAGTGTGACATCATTAAGTACTTAATTATAACCTCCAATTGTAAGCTAAGATGTCACTTTTAAATTAATTTTCAATTATATAAATTTACAAAGGTCCAGTAAGTAGTTTGTACACTGTACATAATGTAAATATCGGTTATATATTAAAATACCAGAAATCAAAATGCCTTTACTTAAAATGCATTAGACCAAAATACCCGAATTCGAAATACCTTAACATTCAAAATACCTTATTTCAGTACACCTTGCCGTAAAATGTCTAAATTTAAAATACAAATAATTATTATATCAGAATTCAAAATACAAATTTTCAAATATCCTTAATTTAAAATACCGAAAATAGAATACAATGTGTCACTGTCACTCACACGTTTTGTTATTTGGCTTTAACTTATTTACCCCTCCCCCCCACCTAAGTGAAGCCGCAGTTGTAGCCGTAGGTCTGTTGGTCCTTGGATATCCTTCTGAGGGCTTATCCGGGGCTCCCAACTGTAGGCTGTTATGTAGAATACGTGTGGTTTTTAGTCGGTAGGAGTCCGAGTTACAAAAGTACTACAGTGGGCTAACGAAAAAAAAAAAATAACCACGAAGGCTAAGACGGGAGCTCCGCTTCGCTTCGCTCCCGCCTTAGTCTTCTAATCTAACCTATCCAAGTCGGGGTACTCTGAGTCGGGGTGTTAACCATTCACAGATATATAGCAAGCATCCATGTAGGATTTAAAATCATGTTAAAAAAAAGGTATTTTGTGTTTGAACATTTTAGGATAAGGTATTTCATAAATTTATATTTTGGGTTTCGGTTATTCGACCGTAAGGCATTTTAAATTATTTATATTATAAATATTTGCCTTTTGAATATTGATATTTCGATTTCGGGTATTTTGGGCTACGACATTTTGAGTAAAGGCATTATAATTTCTGGTATTATGACGGTAAACCGTAAATATCCTTATTTATAAAAAAAAAGTCGTGTGATTCCTATCTTAATTTTAAGTTATATTATAGTACTTTACAATAAATAACAAATTAGTAATAGGAAAACGTGTAGCAATAAAATTTGTAATTGTAACATCAAATAAAATGTTTATTTTCTTAGAACGTTTAATAAAGTATGTTATTTTAAGGAACTGGATGCTTAGCCCTTCAGTAATATCGTAATAGCGTCGAATGCAGCAGAGTAGGTCTATTTCTTCATTTCCACTTTATGAACATCTTTTATTTCATTGTTTAATAAATTGAAAAAGCATCGTAATATTTCGAAAGGCAAGGAATATATTAATAAAACAACATTAAATTAACCTCACACATTACACTTGTATTAATAGACATTACATTACAAATATAACATTACACTACAATAAATATAAGTTTACAAATCGCAGTGTGTCTTTACGCAACTGACGAAGGGAGGGACAGTGCAGCTACACTTAGGCGTAAAACAGACGACGGGGTGGGCCGGGCCGGTCAATTTCGCCGCGAACGATAGCGCTAAAGGAATCCTATACTACCAACGCACACGAAGGGCAAAAAGACCGCGCCGCCGCTGTCCGCCGGGCACTGGCGGCGCGGCATGTCCGTGGCTCGCCGCCATGAATCACACAAACCAGTTTGTATGAAGTAACGCAGACGGGGCGGCGCGGGCCGGCCAGGCTCAGTCCTCGCCGCACGTTTTCTAGTGATGGACGCCTTCGACGTCGAAAATTTAATTTCTCAAGTCGAAAAAAGATCGCCGATTTATAATACGGCATTAAAAGAATATCACGATGTAAATGAAAAGAGGAAGCTATGGAACCAAATATGCTAGGCAATATATCGACGGTTAAAAGGCGACTTGATTCAAGCGCCATTTTGAGAACTTTACAGGAGAGCATTTTAAAGTTTATTTTTTAAGAAAAAAAATCACTGTTCCTAAAGTATATAATAAAAATGTACAAATCTCCCCAACTAAAAAGCGGTATATTTTTTGCTAATTTATGATAATATTATAACAGATAAAAGGTGTTTCTAAAGCAAGTAAATTGTAACTTGAGCCATTTTGCATAATTTTTTGATCAGGACAGAAAGGGTTATGTACACAATGACGATTTATGTATTCAAAACAAAATAGGTTATGTGTTCCTTGTTTCTTTAACAGATCAAGGATAAATGATTTAAATCAGTTACCCATTTGTCCACTGTTCATGGATACATGATTTAAATCACTTACCTATAAGTCAACTGTTCATGAATAAATGATTGAAATCACTTACCTATTTCTCAATTGTTCATGGATAAATGAGTTAAACCGTTCACCTAGTTGTAAATGTTCGAGGAGGAATAACTCAAATTACACCGACCTCGAAACCACGCGCGACACGTGTGTTGTGGGTCCAAGTACCTACCCGCGTTGGTTTTTTTTCTGTTACTTGAAATATAAATGCCATTTTTAATGCGAGGTGAAAGAAGTAAACTAATTTAAGTATGACATAAGTTTAATTATTAAACTAATATAGAGGAATCTAACGTGCACATATTTATTTTATGCATAGAGAAAATTGTTCTAAATGGCATAAATACTAAAAACTGGTCAAGGATAATCAGCACAAGTCATATATTTCCATTATACTTATTCAGGTAAGATTAATTCAAGCGACAGAGATAATATTCACATGTTCAAGGCAAAATGATTTAAGTTGCATACATTAATAAATCTGGTTGAAGCAAAATGAATTAACATCCAAGTTAAATTATTTAAGTTCAAGTAAAAACAATTCAAACATCAAAACCATTTTAATATATCCATGGATTAATGGTTTAAACTACAGATAGTAAAAAAAATAGTTTGTTTTAAATGGGTTTATATACATGCTTTGAAAAAAAGAACCAAAACTACTACACTTGATACCTAATAAGTAGAAAAGATAGCCAAATTCGTCATGGAGTCAAGCGCCAAAAACGTGCTCAGATTAGCCTCAAACCCGGCTCAAACGACGCGGAAAAATTCCACGATTCCAATGATGTATATAACTCAATATCGCCCAGAGTGGCGCTTGAATCAATTCGCCTTTTAACCGTCAATATACGCCTCCAGTATGGGATAAGTTGTCATCGAGTACCCAGTACTCCCTATTAGTCCATTGAAATGTTACAATTTAAGGACCGAATATTGCATTTGTTAGAGGACGCAATTTTATTTTTGGGACATGTGTGGGGGGTCAATAGAAGCTTAACCTCAAGTTTGTGGGGTTGCCACCCGGGGGGGCCGCAATCTTAAAAAGGGGTGAAAACACTTTTTCCTCAATATCTCGGAAACTATGAGTCTTACAAAAAAATTGTGAATACTTAATTTGTAGCAAATTGTTTTGCCTACAAATATGTCAAACAAATTTTTGTCCTAAATTAAAAATTATAAACAAAAAATTGAAAATAAAATTATAAAAATTTTCTTTTTTGCTCTGTGGCATTTTTTTTAAAATTTCTCTTTAAAGATCATCTACAAGATTAGTCTGAGGTATTATTTTTGTAAAATGTATAAAAAAAGTTAAAGAGCAAAAAAGAAATTTTTTATAAAAAAAATCAAAATTTTTTGTTAAGTTATATACACATTTGTAGGCAACACAATATGCTACAAATTATGCTTCTACAATTTTTTTGTAAGACTCATAGTTTCCGAATTGTTGCGAAAAAAGTGTTTTTTTCCCCACTCTTTTCAAGATGGCGGCCGGGGGACAAGGGTGGCGACCCCACAAACTTGAGGTTAAGCTTCTATTGACCCCCCACATATGTCCTGAAAATAAAATTGCGTCCTCTAATAAATGCAAAGCTCATGTAACATTTCAATGGACTATATTAAGATTGCGTCTCTTTCTTTTTTTGTACATTAAATAAGCAACGACTCGAATTCTCTGGGTATCCATTTTCACTGACGCGCTCTTCACTAGAACGAACGTAGTGATAGTGAACTAACTGCCCGCCCGTCGCCGTCGTGTGCGTTGCGTTCGCGGGGCGGGCAGTCGCGGGCATCGGCGGACAGACGCGGTCTTTATTACGTCGCGGGCAAAAAGCCCGGCCCGCCCCGTCGTCTGTCTAGCGCCTTAGTGCACTTATCTTTGACGGTCACTTCGTCGCCAATTGTCAATGTCATGTTGTTGAATATGCACTGGCCAGTGAGCTGCTTGAGGTTAAATTCCTTGATCAGTTTCGTACTGGGTGTCTCTGAAAAATGAACAATATGGAGCTATAGATCATGATATAATAGGATAATCTAGTTAATACTTAGCGGTAAGTGGCGTAAGGGCTTTCACCAGAATCATCGGAGCTCAAGACTTCTTTGCCTAGATTAAGTTGAAAGTTGTATAGCTAATACTAGTTACTAGAAAAATTTATGCGGAGAGGACAGCAGGTTTACTTTGTTACAGTAGAGAGCTGTCCGAATGTTCACAGCGTCAGTTCCTCTTGCGTAGGTACTCTTCTGTCATTCTCAGACACTTTTTTTTACTATGATCTGCATGAAAGTGACAACTGATGCTCTACGCAGCTCTTGAATGTGATATGGCTGCGGAAGGTAGGTGGATAAAGCAAAGTTTCACTGAATAAAATCGAAGTGAGCCGTCTTTTAGGTTGGGCACTCAGCTCCAGTCGATAATTGGGTAGATATATGTGCTCAATGTTGATAATGATTTTTTTAATACTACTTAGATGGCAGACAAGCTTACGGCCCACCGGAAGGTTGGTTACCGTAGCCCATCGGTTCCCAAACTGGGTTCCGTGGACCAGTCATCAGGGTTCCGCCATAATGACGACCCACTGATGTTAAAATAATACCTTTTAGTAATTAATTTTGCTTGTGACTTGGTGTAGTTAAATTGGACAAGGTTACGTCCACCCCAATTGGACACTCGTGCGCGAGTAGTCTCGATTTCAGACACCAGTTGTTCACGACATTTTTCCACTACGCACCGAGGGATATTGGGTCGGCCTGTGAAATGTGTCGCCCTTACTATTGTCTGCAAAGCAATAAATGCCGTCAATAGACAGTTTATCATTGATACCCAGCATAAATAGAGTGGGCGATAACACCAAGCCTTGTGGGACTCCAGCACTTATGGCCATTTAGTCAGAACAGCTACCGTCGACGATGGCCCTGATGATTCTACCAGCCGGAAAGCGGGACACCCATCTATAAAACCCCTCAGGCAGTCCATAGAAAGGCAATTTCGTTAGAAGACTACGGTGACAGATCCGATCACAGGCCTTAAAGATATCGAGGCTCACTGCTAGGCCTTTACTTTCAATAGCAGTCGCCCAGCGGTATGTGAGCCACACAAGAAGACTGCCAGTCCGACCGTGACTTCGTGTTCTTCAAGGTAATTCAGGAGCTGTATATTAATAACAAGATACAAGGGAGGTGACCGCTATAGGCCTGTAATTGGCCGGGTCGGTTCTATCGCCATACTTGGGTACAGGATGCACGTGCGTAGTCTTCCACGGAGTCGGGACTTGTTTCATGGAATATGAAAGCGTGAAAAGACGAGTAAGTACCGGACACAACTCAGGACCGAACTGCTTTAGTACCACCGCAGGTATGCCGTCTGGCCCACTCGACTTATGAACGGGATCACGGGATTGAAGCTCCCACCTAACGTCCCGCTGCCTGAATTTAATTTCTGGCAAGTGCCACACCAGGGCATGCCAGGCAGCGAAGAACCCGCGTCGTTCATAGTCGAGTTGGAGGCAAAGAGAGAACCCAAAAGGTCGGCTTTCTCCTTGGCACTCTGAGCCAAGCTACCATCCTGTTTAAGTAGGGGTGGCAAACCCGACCGGCAATAGCTTGCCTCGGCAGCTTTTGCAAGCGACCACAATTCACGACTCCCAGAAGAGTAGCCTGCCAGTCCGTATCATCAGTGTGATACCTGTACAAACATGCGTAGATCCGATCCGATCTCTGTCTTCAAGGGTCATGAGACGGCGACAACAGACATCATTTCGGACGTACATATACATACACACCCCAACTTTTCACCTGAAGCTGTGCTCCAGCTTGTAGCCTAGGAATATTAAGTAAGCTGTATCGTCTGGGCAGGAGATTTGCGTCTCCTCTCTCAAAAAAAATAGGGTCGGATGCGCAGTTTCCAGGTGGTGATGGACTGCGTTGATGTTCTTGTGTATGTCTCTGTTGTGACAAAAGTTCATTTGAAGTGAGTACGACAATGCCGCTGTTTAACGTTCCTTATTTGCTTTTCCCTCGCCATGGTGTTTAGAAAAGGGGAATTTAGGTGGCGCAAGAGAAAAAGCGAGGCTACTGCACTCCAAAAGCCGGCACGTGTGATGCAGTAGATTAGCACGGCGTACGGAAGGGCCTCCGGTCCCCTCTAATACAGTGGCCGCGTCCACTCCGGTATCCTCCTCCGGCACGACCACAGCATCAGGAACATTACACAAGCTGCTGGTTCAGCCGCGTCCATACCAGCTAATGAAGACAGACAAGCCTCTGGTCTTACCGCCACCGCCACAAAACCACCGCAGTGAGCTCTGGGAACCTTGCTCACCGACGGAGAACATAACCCAACATGAAGCCAGGTAACTATTACCGCTGTCTTCTGCAGGGCGGAGTTACTGCGCCAGGTGGGCTGCTCAACGAACGGAGTACCGTTATGCCCTCCCTTTTAATGTGGCCTTTTAGTTTATTCCGAAGATATTTGATCTTTGGGAGATATTTGAAAAAGCCAAATTTACTGTGCCCAAAGGGCGTTGCGTTAGCTCCATGAAGAAGTAACGCTTATCCCCTGATCCCCGAAAGGGTTCCAGACCAGAAGGTCTGGAATAACACATAGACTTTTTATTAGCTTAGCCTAGCTCTGAATAAAGCTCTTCAACCTAATCCTACCCTCCCGTATTCGATCCTGAATTACGCAAGCCGGCCAAATGTACCGCTTCTACAGCGGAGAGTACTTCGTCAGAACTGAGCAATTCAAAAGATCAATCTCGATCTATAAAAGTTTGGATCGACCTGCTCGCGCACGTACTACTTCTTACAACCCCGGGTTCTCCAAGCGTAGCGTGAAGAGGCACATCACAGGGTTGCCGTCTTGAGGACAACTGTCAGAAGTCTTACGGGATGTGAGAGTGGCCCGCAATGGCTAAATGCCGCTATGACTTTCCATCAGGCGAACGTAGTCAATTTGGCTAGCTTAATTAAAAAAGTCTATTATCCCGGGAAAACGTTCCCATGGGAAACGGAAACGGTAACAGAATTTCACGCAGGCGGAACCACGGGCATAGTCTAGCTAGTTTGCTATAACTTTTTATGGGGTTCCGTAGAATAAAACATATTTGTTTGGTGTTCCGTAACCTTAAATGTTTAGGAAGCCCTGCCGTAGCCTATGTACGTTTGCAACACCAGAGGCGCTACACCACACACACACACATCCACAGTTGACATTTTTCAAGCCGCGAAATTTTTCAGGATGAGTACCTACCTAGTTTTTAAGTTAGATATAAGTTACTATTGTGGAATTACAATAAAAGTAATTTCTGTAGTCGTTGGGTTATTGACTCCAGGACAAATTATCTTACCTTACATAAAACTACTGAACCGCCTGGGAACTCCTGGGAACACTCCGGACTTCCCAGAAGCGAGTCAGCCTATAAGGCCTTCAATTTCGCTTAACGACATTCATTGTACTGACAACCGGGACTAACTGCTTAACGTGCCTTCCGAAGCACGAAAACGCTCGTAAATAAATGTCACTAAGTGGTAACGTGGTGGTCACCACCCGGTAGGAAATGTTGCTTACTGCAGTGATCGTTAACAGAACACTGATTCCGCTGGGCCAAAAGCGCTTCTATTGAATGAGTTACAAATTGATAATTGCTATAAATGAGTACTCACGGCATTCAAATCCTATCGGACATCTGCGCATAGCGTTGAAGAACACCGGTGCACAGTTCTTATGCAAGTAGTGCTGAGAGTATAGCTCAATCCCACATTCGATGTCGCGGCAATATGTCCTGTTTTCGATTTTGCCATCCCACTCAGAAGTGCAGATGCAAGTTTTCTCAGTGTTTGCAGGCTCAAACTGCTGTCCTTCCAGGTACGTTTTGCCATCAACGACGCAGTTCTTCAGTTTAGCGATAGCGTCTTTTCCTGGAGATTTGTAAGGATATTGGTCAATACATTTTAACATAATAACTTCCAATTTGTGAAACATAGATGGATAGATGGATACGGACAGGAAATGATTGTGACTACCTGCTGTTGAAATTTTGCTTTCGAATCCCTAGTCGAAACAATTATCGTTTGTGTGATTCACAAATCTGTTTTGTTAGTTTGGGTCTTTATGTGTTTATAATGTACCTATGTATTTAGCAGTATAATTCTCTACTTACGGAAACACTATTGTGTTTCGTCTTATTGAAACGATTAAACAATATCTAATAACCTCGTAAAAAGTTCTCTTAGGTGTATGGAAACACCTAGAAATATGGAAACACCTAAATGAAAAGGTGTTTTAGAAATGGACAATTATCTTGTGTAATTTTTATACATATTTAGCTGAAGATAACTTCTTAATTGTTATATTCGGTATACAACTTTACTGTCTCAATTTCTACATTATTTGCCTTCATTCCCAGTTGTTCCGCGGCAGTAGTTCCGCGACGGAACTAGTGAGACTTTTTGTCCCAATAGTTCCGTGGCGGAACTAGTGAGACTTTTTTTTCCCAGTAGTTCCGCACCACGGAACTACTGGGACATTTTTATTCTCAGTAGTTCCGTGGCGGAACTAGTGAGACTTTTCTATTCTCAGTAGTTCCGTGGCTGAACTAGTGAGACTTTTCTATTCTCAGAAGTTCCGTAGCGGAACTAGTAAAACTTTTCTATTCCCAATAGTTCCGTAGCCGTAACTATCATGGATATTTAAGGACATTATATTATGTCCACTCCAAACCTTAAAGTATTTTTATTTTTTATGAAACATGGATCTTTTAGGACATGCGAGTGGAAAAAGATCCATTAATAGAACGATACGAAGAACATCTAGTTTAAAAGTAGTAGTTAAATAATTTACAAAACAAATGAAGATCTACAATAACAAATGAAGATCGACAGAAGCAAATGAAGATCGGCGAAAAAATTAAGATCAGCAAAACAAATGACGGTTGAAAAAACAAATAACGGTTGGAAGAACAAATGACGATCGAAAAAACATAATATGTAGATCAATGAAACAAAAGACTATAAGCAAGTTGATAAGGTCAAAGTTATTTGTAGCCATATTTTGTAATCTGAAGCGATTACCATAAAAAACTAGGTGCAAGCAATTCTCGACCTTAATGACATTTCCCTAAAAATGTGCTTTTAGGCGTTTATAGACATCACAGATCACAAATATATAAAAATAAATAAATATTATGCATGTTCATAAGGTAGAGAATTGCTTGCACCTATTTTTTGAATGGTAATCGCATTTAGATTACAAAATATGGCTGCAAGTAACTTTTGACCTTATCAACTTGCTATAGTCTTTTGTTTTATTGATCTGCATATGTTTTTTCGATCGTCATTTGTTTTTCCAACCGTCATTTGTTTTACTGGTCTTCATTTGTTTCATTGATCTTCATTTGTTTCGTCGATCTTCGTTTGTTTCGTCAATCTTCATTTGTTTTTTTTTTATCTTTGAAGAAAATTAACATGAATAACTTACCACAAATTTTCCCGGAATTACAGCACGAGTCTAGTTTGTAAGTGGTGATACATTGCTGGTTAATATCGCTGTTGAAAGTCTCAATATCAAAGCAGTCAACCGCTGCGCAACGGAAGTGGGGCTCATTGTTATACATGGTGCAAGTGCATGCTACAGAGCAAGGGTTACCAATAGTGCCCTGTGGAACTGCCTCTCTGACGTTGAAGCTTTTGCCTCTGAAATTAAAAAGTTATGTACTCAGTAAAATTTATAGGACCATGACTGTCGTCAATGTATTGTTTTTTTTTGTTTCCGCTAGACTAGAACAGAGAGATTTAAATTGGTCCTCCTTGAAACTATAATATCAATAAAATCCTTTTTACACTTTATATTAAATATTATGAAAAAGTCAGCATACTAATTGCTTTAAATATTTCATCTATAGATTGAGTCGGAGACATCAAATCAATGTTTAAAAATGATTGCAATATCGTTCATTGATATCAGAGTTACTAAGTTACTTGATAGATGGCACTGTGCCATACTCTTAAATGGCGGTTACAATAAGGTGAAGAATTTCAACTTTAGTCAGTTCGGTCCCTATAGCTCAATTAGTTAGAGCACTGCCCTGGTTAAGGCAAAGGTTGCGGGTTCAAATCCCGTGCGGGCCAAGTTGTCTTTTTTCACTTTATATTAAATACTATAATATCAGCTATAACACTTATAACCTCAGGTTCTTCAAGTAGAGCGTGGCACATAATAGGGCCGCACAACTTGAGAACTACTGTCAACAGTTTTGAGGAACGTGTGAGTGGCTCCCAAATCTCAAAAGGTAGAGAGCCCCCAGGCTTTGTCCGTCATAAACTTTGAACTCCCCACACCAATACCACATAATACGTTTGCAAATATAATCATGCCTTCATTTAAAATTTTCTAGAAAATTCAAAATGAATGGCGATCTAGAAAAGCTGCGACTTTTTCTGGATAGCCTTTCATTTTTGGGACTGACTGCGGAAGGCGCAGTACCGTGTGTTGTGGGGTAAATTGAGAGAGGCCTACGTCCAGGAGTGGACTGCTATAGGCTGACTTGATTGATTGATTTGAAATTTTACACCTCTAGTTATAAAAACCAGCCAAGTGCGAGTCGGACTCTCGCATCGAGGGTTCCATACCACGAAACCAACAAAAAGTCTTATTTGTTGCATAGGAGTCCCCTTTTTTTATTAAGCTATTGCATAGCTTCTATCGCGGGCCTTGCGTGGAGACCGAATCCAGAAATTGTGTCACGAAAACGAATCACACTCTCGGCTACCTTCGGCCACGTTCGTGTATCTCGCACTTCATAAATTTTTTGTTTACGTCAATTATGAACTCTGCAGTCGTTATATATTATGTCAAATAATCCAAAAATTTATGCTTGTACCCATTATCGATTTTGCGCCTTCTGCGTACCGATCCGCGTCTTAACCACTCGACCAAAGTTGAATTCAGAGTGCTGGTCGAATTTAGAGTTCTTAATGTGAAATGACAATTTCGATGCTCTCAATTACATTGTTGCTGTCAATTTACTTCGTCTAAATAAAAATTCGACTATAGGTTTATAGGTATTCATCAACTATGTACAACAGTGAACTGTACCTACTCGTATAATTTGTGTAAAAAGTGTTTTAAATATGAATAAACAAAGTGCATTTATTAATGAAGAAAGTCACGAAAAATAGTGAAAGAAAATGAGTTACTCTATATACATACATTTTTTTATTATTATTATCACCAATGCAGTATTATTTTTTGTTTTGTTAATTTATATATAGTACTGCTATAAAGATAACCGAACCCGGGAGTACGTTCCCATGGGAAGCGGGAAGAAAATTTCACGCTGACGTAGCCGCGAGCGCCATCTATCCCATACCTATGTACTTTAAACGTGTCATAAAAGTCACAACAATACCATACATGCATATTTCAAAGAATGTCTATTATTAGGGGTGCTGGGTAGGACAACCTCCACGTGGTGCATCCTGGTAACGTGGACGACGATGTGGACTTCGCCTGAGGCGCACGTCGTCGCCCACGGCCAATAGTCCACCAAGGAGGGGGGGCCTTTATGGCCGGTTTGGAGTTCTCCACATGCGCTCTGTTATGCAGAGCGTACTTAGTGGAGAACTCCCAGGGCGACGAGTACTTCGCCACTGAGTGATCAGTGGCGAAGTACACGGTTCCATAGGAACCATCGTTCGGCCGAGCCGTAACCCCGTCTGGCAACAGACGGGCACGGTGGCTCTTTGGAGTTGCGAGGAAGAAAACCTCTATAAAAATAACCCGAATCTCACGCTCTGACGCCCGGCAATTTGATGCATCGCTGGGGGGAACTCAGTGCCTAGGGCGTCACTCCCACCCTCCCACCCTTCCCATCCTCACATCCTCTCCCAACTTCCCCACTCCCACCCTTACGTCGGCGAACGCAAAACGCAAAAAACTTACTATGGAGGAAATTACTACAGTCGTAACTACCGAGGAGCGCACCCGGACAGTGTCCGGGGAATCGCTTGCCATGTCTCGGCATGGCGACCCCCGCCAGGGTTCATCCCAGGTGGTATATGGGAGGGGTCACCATAGTTTAGGCCCAGGGGTGTGCCTTAAAACCACCCCCAGTGACGCGGAGGTCGCGTCAACCCGTGCTGGCTCGGAGATGGAGTCGGCGGTCGACATGGGCACCGAAACCGAGGGCAACCTCGCCGATTGCAACCATGCCGACGTAGCAAGAAAAAGACCCAGGTCGAGCGGACCAGGCAAAGGCCTGTTCCGCCGGCCTGGTGAGGAGGAAACAACATCAAGTGAGGAAGACCTTCCTAGGAAGGTCGCAGCTACAACCGCGGGTAGAGGTCGGAAAGCCGACCTCTACAGAGCGAAAGGTAGCAGAGCAGCAGCAGAGCCGCCGGCAATTGTGCCCCCGCTGCCAAGCGGGAAGGTCACGGAGGTGCCGGCGGCGGTGAACATCTTGGCGGCTCTTTCCCGCATTTCTGGCGCTGTAAAAGGCCAGAAAAACATTGCGGGAAAGAAGAGACTCGTGGCGGACGCGGTCTCAGGCGCCGCCAAAGCGCTGGAGGAGCTCCTAGAAAGGAGCGTCTCCAGCGAGGAGGATAAGCTCCGGGCTCGGGTCGCGAGCCTGGAGAAGGAGCTTGCCGATTCCCGCAACCAACAACAGCTGATGCGGGAGGAGATCGGCAAGCTCACGCAGCTGGTCCAGGGGACCGGGGAGGCCCGGGGTGTGAAAACCCCCGCTCCCCGTGCACCACCCAAAGCGACACCTACAATGGTCCAGCTGCTGGAGGCCATTGAGAGACGCCTCGGCGTCCTGGAGGACCGGGCATACCGCCCGCCGCTGGCGGCACCCGTCGTCACGTCATACGCGACGACGGCTGGGTCATTCTTAGTCCGGAATATATTTATTGACGATTAAAAAAAAACTGTACACCTTGCGGCACAACAATTATTTTATGCTAGTATCATTCCTTGATCAATATAATTGAAATTGGTAAAAGAGGCATCATTTTAAAGTTGATATTTTCGGAGAAAAATCAAATTGAAACAAAAACACTGTTGAAGGTAATGACTATGTGTGGAAGCTAATGATTTTATGGCGAGGAAAAATGACGACTGATACGAATAATGATTTTATGATATTGTATAATGTACGATAACTCGTTTAAAGTTGCAAAAATCATGAAATAAAACAATTCAATTAAAAATCAACATAAATTTTAATAATAAAATCACAGTTGGCATGTATTAAATAATATATTTTTTAAATGATTAATACTAAATAAACGACATACTCACTCATTTTTATATTAAATAGGTACACATAATATATTGATAAAATATTTAAAGCAATTAGTGCACCTATGCTGACTTTTTCATAACATTTATAATAAGTGAAAAAAGACTACTTGGCCCATACGGGATTTAAACCCACAACCTTTGGTTCGAAAATTGAACTAATGGGACCGTAATGAATCAAGTTGAAATTCTTCACCTTGTTGTAACCGCCATTTAAGAGTAGAGCACAGAGCTATCTATCGAGTTACTTAGCAACTCTGATATCAATGAACGATATTGTAACAATTTTTACACCTTGATTTGATGTCTCCGACTTAATTTATAGATGAAATATTTAAAGCAATTAGCATGCTGACTTTTTCATAATATTTTTAATATAAAGTGAAACAAGACAACTTGGCCCATGTGGCATTTGAAGCCACAACCTTTGCCTAAACCAGGGCAGTGCTCTAACCAATTGAGCTAATGGCACGTAATGAAATTGGTTAGAGCATTGCCATGGTTTAGGCAAAGGTTGTGGGGTTGAAATCCCATATGGGCCAAGTTGTCTTTTTTCACTTCATATTAAAACATAATATATTATTATACTTATTTATAATTTCAATGGTATTTTTCTTACTTTTACAATAAGTATTCTATACAATAGAATACTTATAACTTTGTATTTGGTAATCATTAGCGTTTCTAAATAAAAGTACACAAATTTAAAAATGACAATGTAACGGTTCGTTACACTTCCTAATATATCATAGTTTGGCTACACCAATACTATGCTAAAATAATAAATAATAATAATAATCTATCTAAATTTAAACTAAATAAATTAATTCAGAAGCAAACCTCGCGCAAACAAGTAGTATAGCATCGCTATTGTTCATTAGCTTAGATACCTATATCTACATATACCTAACCAGTTACTACAGCGGGCGCGCGCGGAGATTATTCCAGACTCAGCCGGGTCACAGCACTTGAGATCGTTCTAACGCATACACGTATCACGCCGAGAAGCTCATTAGCTCCGTTAAATTGATTGCGCGTAGAAAAATCTGCATAAATAATTCCTTTGTAATAGTTTGGTTAAAGAATTATTTAGTAAAATTAAATTCAGTGAGTGAACCCCGAGTTTATTGGGTGAGTGTTGCATTATCTATATTTATCACTATGTAGGTAACTCGAATCTAGAACTTAGAAATACATCTAAATACATCATTTCATAATTGCTAGATTCTTTCTAATTTTGTTTAGTACAGCCTTGCTAGTGCTTATAAAATATATGTAAGGCTTAATTACATTTTATGTAAGGATTGCACTGCTAAATTTTAATGGCAACTACCTACAGCCAAACTAGTATATCACTCAATTCATCATTCCCATTGTGTAAAGTCTTCTTACTATTCTATAACTTTGCTTTGCATGACTGCCTCATCATCGAACACCATAGTAGCCTATGATGCCACTTGCTCCCTGCTTAGCCCTCTCCGGGAGTGGTCGTTGTGGTGTTCGTGATGTTGCAGTCAGTAAGAAAACTAGGACAAACTGTGAATCGACTAAATTTCGATTCCAGGGTTCACTTTTACGTCCACTTTCACTCTTCGCCTTCATCTACACATCATCTACGTGACGTCGGTCACACTGCCGCTGCATCTACCGAGAGACCTGCCTACTGCTGCTGCACGGCCGCAGCTCCGATCCTACCCGGGGACTAACGCAGGACAGTGGCATTCTTATTTCTTGTAATTGCAACCTACGGTTACGAGCATACCGAACCCCCCTGAGAGAACCTTAACCTACCTACCCCTATTTTTTTAATAAATTTTGTATACTTACTTTTTAATTGTTTTCTTCCTCTCTCTCCCTCCTAACCCCTAAGGTTACATTGGCGCCCGATATAGGTATTGCTCGCAACCGCAGGGTGTAACGTAGTTGGGTTCCTTGGTGTTGGCATAAAACGCTTAGATTTAAGTTGTTTTTTTTTGTATAACTACCTTGTGTACGGGGAAATGGTAACCGTACAGGAATTTTGGTAGCATTAAAATATAAGTTAAGGATTAAAATGGTATATTATCTCAACTTATACTAAAATGGTAAATGGTTGTGAGTACACCGAACCGGATGGTAGTTGTCAATGCACTGGTTCGATATACATAATGTATTAGCGTTGATCGGCGTAATCTGCTGACTACGCGCAACGTGATGTACGATGTTAGCCGCTGTACGTGGCTCGTACATGCTCCCACCTGGCGAGATGGGCGATGGTGATGGTTTGATGGTAGTGAATGAGATGAGACAAGATGATAAACAATTAGTATAGAAAAGTGAAATAACAAGGTGATTAATATCATTGTATAAAATAAATTTAGAGTCCCTATGGTTTGCCGTTGGTTAGATCACTAAACACTGGTCTAGAGATAATGGGTGAAGTTGACCCATCAACACGGACACTAGGGGTTGGATTCACGGCACCTTGGTTTGTATTTTCACTTACACTAACACCTTGGTCACTAACATTATAATGAAAAGCAGCGTTGCTTAGGCCGCGTTGGGAAGATTGTTCTGGTATTACTGTTATTGCCACGGCTTGAGTTGCGGCTGGTAGGGCTGCGGTAGGCGCCAGGCGGCGCGCCCGCCACTGCCGCACTCCGTAGGCGGTTGCTGTCACTAGACATACTGCCACCAGCGAGTATATGGCGGCATACTGGTGTATGTCATGCTGGGATACCTGGGTCACCAAGCCAGTCTCCGACTTAAGATGTTTTATTTTGGATCCTATTTCCTTCAATTCTTTTTCATGACCACTGAGAATAGGTTCTGGTTCCAAAAGAGGGATTGTCCAATTCTGGTGAAGTACATAATTTAGAGGTGGGATTTCTATCCTTATGACTTCAGCCTGTACAGCAATGATATTTAAGTAAAGATATGCTACCTTCATACAAAACAGCGTTCAGTTTTTGTTGAGTTATAATTTCACTTGCTTACCTATCGGTACTTAATAGATTTCATCTATGAATGCGATAGAGAATATAAAACGTTTAAAACAGAGAGGGATAGCTATCTGTGTCGTTTTGCACACAGCAGCAGACCACAACACGACTTGTTTCGCTCGCAGCTATTAGCCGACTAAATGGAATTACAACAATTGTGTGACTTTTTCCGCAACAGTTTTTGAGCGCTAATGCGATATCTACCTCTTTTTTACTATAACATCATTGCTGTACAGTCATATCACTCGTCTGCTGTTTCTGCGAAATTATTGTAATATCGGTTCCCTTAACTATGCAGTTGTTACCTAGTTTTAGAATACCACTATTAGTGAGAATCTCCGAGGTTATATCCGTCCCGCACATGATTTCTGACAGAACGGGAATCGCAGCAAAAGAACAGGTAGGTGTTGGTAGTACTTAACTGCACCCACGAATCTCGACACGTCTCGGATTTGGTTTCACACTGTCGTGATTCATGGTTCTTGAAACACAATTTTTCGTCAGTTCTCATATGGTAAATAGGCCTCTGCAATGGACATAATTGTGTCGTCAAATCGAAATGTACGCACTCGTTTATGTCATTGTCTGATAACGGTATATACAAATCCTTTTGTAAGTTAATAGCCACGTAATTAGAGACGAGTAATAGGGTGACCATATTGGTTTTAACTTTCTTTGGGACAGTGTATATTTTATATAATTCGTACGTGTCTCGACCGACGAGAGGAATTTTTATTTCAAAAATGAAATAATCTTTGGTCATTCTCGCTCGTACCTTCAATAAATGATAAATTTTTGGTAGTTCGGAAGGAATGTTTTCTATGGGTAAACTCAGTTCCCTTGATAATTTTCCCGAAATGGTACTTAATTCGTCTAATAGTTGTTCTGGTTTCAATAAATGTACATTAAACTTGCCATAATTGACCTCTGATACAGTATCTAGGAGTACATCTTGAATACTTTTTAAACTCACTAACAAACTGTTTGCAGCGATGGAAGCCATTAGGAACTCATTCGTGATTTCAATGTTTTGAACTTGGTTCTTTATGGAATTAGTTACATTTTGTAACTGGTTTATGTGTTGGTTAAACATTTTGTGTTGCTTATCAATAGAAGAGCCCATCCTTTGCAAGACATTGTATTCGGCTTCTACTACTGAAGTCTGGTTCTTGTATAGAGCCAGTAAATGATTTTGGTTAACTCTAATTAAATCAATGTCCTGTTTATATTGTTCAGCGAATTGGTCATCAAGTACACCGAACAAGCTGTGTGCAATATTACCCACGGCGTTAATAAGACCTCGGCGCCTACGTCGCGCGTGCCCGCCTGGGAACTTCTGACTCGACAAAATATTGTTGTATCGCTCCAGTTCGTTGTAGCTGTGACGTAATTGTAATAATACGGATGCACAGTGAATTTTTGCAGTTGATTGATGACATATATTTTCTATATGGTCGATGTATTTCAACAGCAATGTGGTACCTTGCCAATACGGATCTACATCGTAGTAAACTATCAGTTTCCATTCATCTCTTACAATGTGTACAGTGGACAATTTATCAAAATATAATCCCTGGCTGTCGTTTAAGCTTACTACGCTATGAGCACATGTAATTGGTGATATGAAAAACGAAAAGAATGCAAGGACAATGGTTAAAAAATGGTATATGCCCCGTTTTGTCTGTCTTTTCGATCTGGTTTTTGGTGATATATCTTTCTTTTGGTTTCCCTCCTGGACCTGGATTTCTTGTCCTGTGTCTGGTAAACTTGACAGTTGACCGCTGGTGGTATTTTCTGCAGCTGGTAATAAGGATGATAGCTTTACAATCGGTCGGCGGACTGTTCCAGTGGAAGTCTTCACGGTAACCACCCTGACTAAAGAATCCTTCCCGGGATGGAGTTCCACCACCTTACCTAACGACCATTTTCCTGGAGGGAGTTGAGCGTCATGAAGGATGACAATATCTCCAATCTTCATATTTGGTTGTGCCCGCTGCCATTTGGATCGAGCGTTGAGTTGGGTTAGATATTCTGATTGCCATCTCTTCCAGACATCTTGAAAGATCTTTTGAGTTAACTGCCATCTGGTTCTCAAGTCCTTTTCTGTCTCCACTATGGTTAATGTGGGCCCCCCTGAGAGGAAATGTGCTGGTGTAAGAATATCTAAATCCTCGGGGTCTTCTGTGAGTGGGCATAGAGGTCTTGAATTGAGACAGCCTTCTAATTGGGCAAGTAAGGTAGAAAATTCTTCATACGTCAACCTTTGCTCCCCTACTACTCGTTTTAAATGGTATTTAAAACTCTTAACACTTGCCTCGGCCAGTCCAGAAGCGTTGGGCCACAGGGGTGCATTGAAATGCCACTGGATCTGCATTTCTGTTATTACGGTAAAAAAGTGATCGTCTAAAATAGATTTTAAATTAATTAGCTGCTCCTGTAACACTCGATTGGCCTTTACAAAATTTGTACCGTTGTCACTATAAATGTGACCGGGTGCTCCCCGTCTTGCGGCAAATCTTCTGAGAGCTGCTAGAAATGCTGAGGCAGTAAGGTCGGATACTATCTCCAAATGTATAGCCTTGGTTGCCATACAAACGAAAACTGCGATGTAGCCTTTGGTCCACCTCACCCCTCGCTGATTTGACCTCCACAAAGCCTGTATAGTCTACCCCTGTATGGTAAAAGGGCTTCGTTGTGTTGGTTCTGGCTGCGGGCAGGTCTCCCATTAATTGGGTTTGGTTGGAAGGGTTATGTCGTCTGCAAACGACACATTTTCGCAACTGCTTCTTAATGGCTCTATTTCCACCTATTATCCAGAATTCGTGACGCAACCACGACTGTGTCAAGCGTGCGCCTCCGTGGAAAGTCATTTTGTGAGCTTGGTCAATAAGCATGTTCGTTAAATGGTGGTTATTTGGTAAAATAGCAGGATGCTTCATATTTTCCTGTATTCGCGCAGCAGTTATTCGTCCCCCGACTCTTAAAATCTCTTGGTTATCAAGGTACGGGTTCAGTTTTAATAACTGGCTTTTCTGGTTACAGTGGGAGTATTTTTTAATAAACTCAATATCTTCAGAAAACTCCTCTTGTGCATATTTAACTAAAATATATTTCGCTTTTCTCAGCTCTGGTATAGTTAAATAAGTTGGTTTAATTGGTAATCGTGAAAATATACGCAAAATCCAAGCAAGTACTCGGGTTGCACGAGTCATATTACTGTGTCGGTTCAGTATAGTGCTAACGACCTCGGTATCTTGTTTCACTTGTGCGACATTTATTGAAATTATTTTCTTCAAATCTTCAGTAGTTTGGTATGAAATATTTTCTGTAGCTGTTTCGTCGAAGGACTCTAGCCAGGATGGTCCATGCCACCAAATAGGATGATTGATTAATTGTGCCGTACTAATACCTCTACTTGCACAATCAGCTGGGTTTTGTTTAGATTGTACGTAACGCCAGCATGTAGGTAAAATGGTTTCTGTTACAGTTTGTACTCTGTTAGCGACAAATGGTTTCCAACGGCTCGGGTCACCGTTTAACCATCCTAGCACGGCTGTAGAGTCTGACCAGCCGAACGTTTTAATTCTGAAGTTTTGCAAGCATTGCTGAGTGGTTTTCATCAACTTTGCGAGTAGAACTGCCGCACATAGCTCCAATCTAGGCAGCGAAACCGTTTTTCTTGATGGAACAAGACGTGATTTAGCTGCAACGATGACCGTAGATGTTTGTTTGTGTTTAATATTATTCACTTTGCAGTAAATTACACAAGCATAGGCCCTCTCCGATGCGTCACAAAATCCATGGAGCTCTATGGTGTCCCCTTCATCAAATTGGAGCCAGCGTGGAACTTGGATACCGTTGATATTGGTTATATCTTCTTTCATGGTATTCCACCTTGAGGTAATGTCGTCTGGTAAGACATCATCCCATTGTACATTCAGGGACCAGAGTTCCTGGAATAGTAACTTGAACTTGGTAGTCACTGGATTTAACCAGCCTAAAGGATCGAATATCTTGGATATGGTGGAGAGCAAGGTCCTTTTGGTAAGTTTGGATGGCTGCTCTATTTTAAATTGATACGAAAATCTATCCTCTACGGGCTGCCACTGTAATCCGAGTGTCTTGGTAGATTCCTGGTGTTTAAAGCTGTAGGGCTGATAACTGGTATCGTCCGAATTTAACTCATCCAATAATTCTATTTTATTGGACGCCCACTTGCGAAGGTTAAAGCCTCCGCTGCTTAGAAGAGCGGTGAGGTCTGACTTCAGATTCTTGGCTGCTTTTATATTGAAGTGACCTTGGAGAAGATCATCCATATAGAAACTGGTTTCGACAACCTTTGCCGCCTCTGGATACCGATGAGCTTCATCTTGCGCGAGCTGTCGAAGTGTCATCATAGCTAAGAAAGGAGCAGCTTTCATTCCAAAGCTCACGGTGGTTAGCTGATATTCTCGCAGTGGTTCGTGTGGACTGTTACGCCAGATCAGTTTCTGTAGAGCCTGATCATCTTCATGTACAAAAATCTGCCGGAACATTTTCTCTATATCAGCGATAAATGCTATTGGATATTGCCTCCAACTAATAATAAGAGATAACAGCTCGTTTTGAAGATTTGGTCCACTGTACATAAGGTCATTAAGTGAATAACCTGTCGATGTTTTAGCTGATGCATTAAAAACAATACGCATAGCGGTGGTTTTAGACTCTGATAGTACACAATGGTGAGGTAAATATGACTCCGGTGTCTGGTTGCCGGCGCATTCAATCATATGGTTTAAATGTAAATAATCATGAATGCCTTGTTTATAATTCGTATGAATTATTTTATTTTTGGCAAATTTTCTCTCTAATTGCCTAAATTGTGCGATGGCCTTGGTTTTAGACTCTCCTAATTTGTCCATCGCCTCTGGTTTAAGTGGTAATCTTACGACATAACGTCCGTCTGGTCGGCGTTTCGTTTGAAGCTGGTATTCTTTCAAGCATTGTGAGTCATCTCTAGATACGGCTGGTGTATCTTGAGACAGATCCTCTATCTCCCAGAATCTCCGAATGTCATTTAAGTCAACCGTAACGACATTACAATAGCTCTGCGGTTGAATTGTTCCACTTAATATCCAACCTAATTCTGTTTGCTGTGCAATAGGAAAAGCAACCCCCTTGTTGATAACGCCTGGTAATATTATCAACTCGTATACCTCTACGCTTAATATTAAGTCTACGGGGCGACTTCTGTAGAACTCGGGATCCGCTTGGGGTATATTTTTAAGGTGTGACCACGCTGGTTTGGTGAATGTCTGGTTTGGTAGGTGGCTGACTATATGCTTCATGACGTAAGCTTCTGTGTCAATGGTAAAATTGTTATGGAGAGAGGATATGACAAGCTTGACGAGCCCCTTACTGGTGTTGGCCTTGGCCCCTACCCCAACAACTACACAGTTTCGTTTTATACGGGGTAGACCCAACCATTGAGCTGCCTTTTCTGTGATTAGCGATGACTCAGCACAAGGATCAATGAGGGCGCGCAAGGTATGGTAACTGCCATCACTGGTCTTAATTTTGATTAGGGCAGTGGCTAGTAACTTGGTTATGTTTTCGGATGGGCTCCTAGCAACAGAAACATTTGCTTGGTGTGGCTCTTTTTCCGTCGATGGTTCTGGTGTCACGTAAGCCTTGTGCAACATCGTGTTATGGGCCTCAAAGCACACGCGGCATCTTTTTTCCGACTTGCATATTTTATCAACATGGTAAATTAAGCAATTTTTACACAAGTCGTTGGTTTCAATGATTTGTCGACGTTTCTCTGGCCCAGATTTAAAGAAAGATTTGCATTTGTATAATGCATGGTTATTATTGCAAATCAAACAATTCTGCAGCGTTTTTGTCGTCGTATGATTAATTGCTGTTTTATGTTGAAATGGTTTATTTGCTGATTTGTATGAATGTCTTTCACCGATTGCGAAATTCGATGTTGTTGGTTTGGTTGCCTCGTTTTTACGCCTTGCCGATTCTAAGGACGTAAATTTGGTTTCGAGGAAATCTAGAAATTCGGTTATGGTTGGCAAATTTCTAGGGTTCCGCAACGATTCAATATAGTCGTGGTGGGTGTCCGTATCCAATTTCTGGGTCAAAATATACACGATGAGTGGATCCCAGTTGTCTGTGCTCACCCCCATAGCTTTGATAGCGTTAAGACATTCATTGGTAGTATCATGTAACTTTTTAATCAGCGCAGCGGATTGTTGCTGTAAGTTAGGTAGCGCTAAAAGTACTTGAATGTGGGAATTGAATATAAGTCTCATATTATTGTATCGGTGGTTCAGTATATCCCAGCAAATTTGGTAATTGTCTGAAGATATTCGTAGGTGTTGAATCAGTTTGTCAGCTTCTCCCCTGAGTTTACCTTTGAGATACTGCATTTTTTGAGCATTTGGTAAGGATTTATTCTTATGAATGGCCTCACAAAAGAGGTCTTTAAAAGAAATCCATTGCTGGTAATTGCCACTAAATGCTGGTATTTCCATTTTTGGCGTAGACTTCTCCCTATACGAAGTCGACCACATTTTGCTGTTTATGGCCTTTTTCATGGTATTATACTTTTCTTCATACTCGTCAAATACTAACTGGTATCTCTCGTTGTTCCCGATACTTTCATTTTCTATATCCCAATGCATAGTATCAATTGCGGACCACCTACTTTGAATGGTTTTCAGGATATCCTCGAATTCCCATCGGTCGGAAAGACTTTCTAGATCGATGGCTTCGATGGTACGTGAGAATGCTTTAAAATTGGTTTTCTGCTTACGCAGCATCTCCTCAACTTTGCTTGGATTACCCTGAGTGGTTGTATTAAATGGTAAACGAGTGTCCGTGTCGGTAGGATTTGAAGAAACATCCTGCCAATCGGACGGTTGCGATAATGGTGTCGCTGGTCTTAAGAGGGGTTTAGAAATATCAGTGGTCATGAATTTCTTAATTAGCGTCTTAATTTCGGTATAGAAATTAAGAGCCCTTTGGTAGTAGTTTTCCCTGAAGTATTGGTGATCGGCGTCTTCGAATTCAGCACGCAATTTTGTATGGTTTGTCTGAAATTCGTTCCAATACGCATCTAGGGTGGTTAAACGTTTTTCAAGATAGGTGGGCGTCTTGCGTTCCGACCCATCCTTCTTGAAATTAACGCGAAGGGTGTCCATCGCAGACATGATCTGTTCTTGCGTGGCCAAAAGTCCCTCCATTATGGTTTGGTGTAGCTTGGTCAAAAGTGGTAAAAAAAGGAAAGATCTTACTTGTAGGACTGGTACTTGGTAACCTGGTTTGTCCCGGCGCTCGATCTAGTTGAAATGCTCTGGAGCTCTTGAGTCACTTCACAATGGTCAATGGTTCAATGGTAAGGTATGGTTAAAATGGTTCGCTACACTTTGGTTAAGAGTTTGGTTCACTCCGACGACGTGTACAAACACTCGCGAATGGTTCTATGAATAACACTAGAAGGACTGCGTAACTGTGCCTATGGTAACTGGACAGTCGGGTCACTTCTCACTGGTTATTGGTAAAGCTAATGGTAGTAAAGGGTTACTGGTTACGCGACGTAAACCGGACTATTATAACGTATACTTTCGCACGCGTCTAGGTCCCGTTTTACGGCACAAAACTCGAAGGACCACAATGTACGGGGAAATGGTAACCGTACAGGAATTTTGGTAGCATTAAAATATAAGTTAAGGATTAAAATGGTATATTATCTCAACTTATACTAAAATGGTAAATGGTTGTGAGTACACCGAACCGGATGGTAGTTGTCAATGCACTGGTTCGATATACATAATGTATTAGCGTTGATCGGCGTAATCTGCTGACTACGCGCAACGTGATGTACGATGTTTTTTTTTTTTTTTTTCTCTTTGTTAGATGGTTGAGTTTCTTAGTTTTCGAGAAGCTGGGCTAAGGGATGCTCACAGCTTCACGATCTGAAGAGATGGGGAAAAGGGAAAAGTGTTAGGGGTGTGACTGAAGAAAGATACTAATGATTCTTACTAGTAACTTTACATCATATTCTTTAGTTTTTTTTTTTTTTGTTGTTGTTTTTTTTTTTTTTTTTTTGTTTTGTTTCTTTTTTTTTTTTTTTTTTTTTTTCTTTTTATAATATATATACAGTTACTGGTACTAATTTGCTAGCGTTACGCCACTTATGATGGTGCAGGTGTTCTGTTTGTCATTTGTGGAGGTGTGTTGAAGTTTTTTAAATTGTTAATGATGTTGTGTATGTGTTGCCTGTATGTGTCAATAGTGCTTGTCTTTTTAATAATTTGTGTAAGGTTGTATGGTTGTGTGATGTTGTATGCGGTCATGGTGTGGTTGTGTCTGGTCGTGTGGAATCTGGGGCAGAATTCGATGAGGTGGGTGAGAGTCTGTGGTGTGTCGTTGTCACATGGGCATTTGTCGTCAGTAGTGATTTTGAATCGGTGTAAGTATGTTTTGTGGTATCCGTGTCCGGTGAGTAGTTGTGTAGTTTGGAAGTCGGTGCCGAATGTGTTGAGAAAATTAAGTGCTTGTTCGTGTGTTGGGAGGAGAGTGAGAGTGTGTGGGCTGACTTCGGTGTAGTATGTAGTTGCCTGTTCGTCCGTGCGTCTTCTGTTGTGGAGTTTGATATGACTGATAGGTATTCTTGTGTATGATGGACTACGGTGGATGTGGGCCGCTGATTTAGCTGCCGTATCGGCGAGTTCGATGCCCTGAATACCGATATGGCTTTTCACCCAGTGGAAGGTGAGTATAAGGTTTAATGTTTTAGTGTGTGCTATGATTTTTAGTGTTTGTAGTGCGAGAGGGTTTGTGGTGTTGGGGTTGGAGAGTTCTAGGAGGGCGGATTTACAGTCGGAGATGATGTGTGCAGAGTTGGTGCGGGGTGTGGGTGTGGAAGTAAGCCACTCGGTTGCTTTGGCAATCGCGAGGAGTTCGGCTTGGAAAGGTGAGCATAGGTCGTGTAACTTGTATTTTTTGGTGTATGTTTTGTCAGTAGTGGTGTGTATTGCTACGAAGGCTGCTCCTACTTTGTGTTCGTGTTTGCTCCCATCAGTGTAAATGTGCCATGTATTTGGAGTGGCTGTGAGGAATGTAGTGTGTTCTGCTGTGGTTGAGATGCTACTAAAGGATATGCCTTCTCTAGCTGAAGGGTGTAATTGTAGTGTGGGGGGTGCTGGTGCTTCTATTGTGATGTCGCTTGAGGTTTGTAGGTGTGTGGAGTATCCTGTTACTCGTGCGTGTTCGTTGTCTGCCATTTCCAAGACTTTTTGCGGTAGTGGCGCCAGTTTCGCGAGCGAGATCGCTGTCGCTGTCCGCAACGTTCTGAAACCTTGTACTATTTTGATGGCAAATATGCGCTGTGTTGATAGAAGTTTGTTTTGTGTGTGTTTTTATTTTGTGGCAGTGGGTGCCCATATGCTAGCGGCGTAGGTGATGATGGGTTGGATGACGTGTTGGTAAATGATGCGAACGTTTTCTGGGTTGATTCCCCATGTGGGTCTGATGTATTGTGAGAGTTTATTGTAAATGTTTTTTGTTTTATTGGTAATGTGTTCTACGTGTTTGATAAATTTTAGTTTGTCGTCAATGATTAAACCGAGGTATTTTATTTGTGAGGAAAATGTAAGTTTGTGGCCGTTAAGTGCTATTGCCGT
Organism: Miltochrista miniata; assembly: GCA_933228765.1. Lineage (NCBI taxonomy): Eukaryota > Metazoa > Arthropoda > Insecta > Lepidoptera > Erebidae > Miltochrista > Miltochrista miniata. The sequence goes on along the minus strand of OW121756.1, from coordinate 32,006,478 downwards.
GTTTTTTGCTTTTGTAGTGAATGCTATGGCTTGTGTTTTGTGGTGTCCAAAGTCCAGCTTGTGCTCTGTGCCCCATGTGGTGATGGTGTCGAGTGCGTGTTGTGTGATGTTAGAGAGTGTGTTTGTGTCTTTGGCGTGTGTGATGAGTATGATATCATCTGCGTACGCTTGTATGTGGCAGTTGGTTGGTAGTTGTGTGTTAAGGAGAGACTCCAGGAGCAAGTTCCACATGGTTGGGCCACACACAGAGCCCTGTACGCAGCCTTTCGTCATGTGTTTGTGTACGGCGGTATCAGCGAGGTTCATGTGTACGGTTCTGTGTTCAGTGTAATTTAGTAGAGTTTGGTATAGGTTTTTTGGACAGTCTATTTCTTTTAGTCTGAGAAAAATGGCGGGCCACCAGGCGTTGTCGAAAGCGGCTTTTATGTCTAGTGAAATGGCAATTACTTGTTCCCGTCTTTGTTTGCAAGCATTTATGATGTTCAGGGCTGCATTTATTGCGTGAGTAGTGGAAGTCTGTGTTTTGAAACCGTATTGTTTGGTGCAGTTGTTTCCAGTTGTGTAAGTGTGGTGAGTTATTCTGTTGATGATCAGTTTTTCTAGTAGTTTTCCAAAGATGTTTATCAATCCGATGGGACGATATGAGGATGTGCTGTTACTGTTTTGGTTGTGCTTGGGTATTGTTTTAATGATTGCAGTTTTCCAAGGTTTGGGAAAATAGTGAAGTTGCAGGCATCTATTGGCTATATCGGTGAAGATGTTTGGGAAGTGGTTGATGAAGTGTTGGCAGATGTCGGAAGTGAGGTGATCTGGTCCAGGAGATTTTTTGTGATTGAAGGTGCTGATGCAATGTTGTATTTCATTTGTTGTAAATGGTGGGTCGTCCTGGGTGTTAGGTGGTGTGTTTGCTATAGAGCGGCTGTGTTTTTGTCGTGTAGTGGTGTCCGGTGTGTCATCGGGGAAAAAATGATTGAGTAAAGTTTGTGCCGTGTCTGTAGGGCTGATTGTGTATGTGCCGTCTGGTTTTAATAGTGTGGTCGGTGGTTTAGTGAGTGCTCTGGTTTGTATGATTTTGTTGGTGATTGACCAGACATCGTCTGTGCCTTGTGTGTTGCAGAATTCTTTGAAGTGTTTGGTTGAGGTGTGTCTGATTGCATCTGAGTATTCTTTTTTGAGGGTGTTTCTGATTTCGAGAAGTGTGTCTGGGATTGATGTGTGTCTGCGTGCCATGTGTGCAATTTCACGGTGGTTTTGGATGAGTTTTCGTTTGATCTCCTCGAGTTGATCGGTCCACCAGGGGGCTCGCGATTTGAATTGTGCTTTGCCGGGCAATATTTTGTCGCATGCCCTGGTGATGGACATAGTAATACTGTGTATAATGTTGTCGAGTTGTGAGGGGGTGGCAGTGTGAATGCTGGATATTGCTATTGGTGAGAGTGTTGTATCTATTTCTTGTTTGAGTTTGTCGTTGATTAGTTCCCATTTTATTTGTCCGGTGTTATATCTAAAAGTGGTGGCTGTTTTGTTTTTGGTAAAATTGTGTTGGTCGCTGCGTAGTTTGAATGTGATGGCTGTGTGGTCTGAGGATGGGCATATGTCTGTGTGATTGTTCCATTCTGTAATTAATGTGTTGTTCATTTTGTTAGAAAGTGTGAGGTCGATGTAAGAGGAGCGTTGTATGCCGTGTGTGATGGTTGAGAATGTTGGTGTGTGTGTTTGGTTGTGGATGGTGAGATTGTGTCTTAGTATTATGGAATTGTATATGTCATTGCCTCTTTTGTTGTTAGTTTTGGATCCCCATTGCGTGTGCCATCCGTTGAAGTCACCGCCTATAATGTGTGTTGCCCCGGGCGTATTGGTGAGGAGGTAGTCGAGTTTGCTCATTATGTTTAAGTTATCGAGTTTGGGTGTTATGTAGCAAGTTGTGATGTAGTAATGTTTGCCGTTAGTGTTGCGTATTTGAATGCATGCTATGTCCGTGTTAGAGTATTCGGTTTTACCTAAACATGATAGTGTATTTTTCTTGGTGAGAATAAGGGCTTTGACTGGCTGTTTTTTGGGATCCTGTGATGGGAACTGGTGAGTGTCGTAGGCGGGAATGTCTTTGAAGATGCCTGTTTTGCCGGTGTATGGTTCGTTTACTAATATTATGTCTACTTCATTATTTTGTGTGTATGTGATTAGTTCGTGGTACGTGTTGCGTGCTCTTGCCAGGTTAATCTGTAGAAAACGGGAAGGTGTTTGTGTGTGCGGGTTGATGTTGGAGCGTGCGTGATCTGTGTGTGGAGTGAGTCCGTTAGTGTTGTGTGTGTTGCAATGTCGCCTGTGTGGAATCTGGTTCATATTTGGTTCTAGCTTTCAGATCGTTAAGTTTGTATTGGATTATTGGGCAGAGTGTGGAGGTGGCACTGTGTGCGTGGAGGTTGATATTCGTTCGTGAGTTGCTTTGTTTTTTGGAACAATTGTGGCACTTGGTTTTGTCGCTATCGTTTTTGTGTGGACAGTCTTTGTACGAGTGTGGCTCTCCGCAGTGTGAGCAATTTGTGAGGTTGTTGTTGCACAACTTGCGAGTGTGTCCGAATTGGAGACACTTATAGCACTGGATCAGCGGTATAAATGTTTCAAAGAATACCTTCTGGTGACTTACGTTCAGTCTGTTTGTGTTTTGGAGTAGTGTAAATGTGGCTGGGTTGGTCAAGAGTACGGCGTTATAAAGGTGAGGACTTTTGTTGTTGCGTTTAAATTTAAATTCTAGGTGGTACTGTTCTTCAGGTAAACTTTTAAGTATGTCGTTCTGTGTTCTGATTGTTTCTGTGAGGTGTTCTGTGTTTGTGTTTTTGTGTATGCCTTTGAGTATAAGCATAGGCTGTAACTGTTTCACAGGTTGTGCTGTGAAGCAGTTACCCGCTTTGGCAATTTTTTCTAGAGTGATTTGTCGTTGTGACTCGTTATCTAGCGTAACTTTTATTTTGTTGTTGCTGGTGAGTGAAGTTTTTATGGGTGCGAAGTGTGTGTCTGTAAACTGGATTTTATCGTGCCAGATGTGTAATGTGTCGGCTGCGTTAGTGACCTCTTGTGTGATTGCGACGATGATGGATGGTTTGTAACTTTTATTTGTTGTTTGGATGTGTTTGGATGTAGGTGTGTGTTCTTTGTGTGAGTTAACTGTTGGATTTTGCTTGTTGTTGTTAGTTTTGTGTGTAAGGTCTAGTTTTGTGTTTAACGAGCTTATTTCAGATTGGAGTGCTGCGATTCGGTCTTGAAACTCGGTTTTGAAACACTTGCTGACTTCTGTCGCGATGGTACACTTCAAGCTATCCGCGAAGTCGCCAGTCAAAGTAGTTGATGTAGGGGTAGAACTTTGATAATATATGATGCTTTCAAAGATTTTTAAAATATCTGCCTTATTCTCCTTTTTAAGACTCTTCCCCTCAATAAGGAGTTGTCTGGCGGCCTTTATTTGATTCAGCACAAACTTCAAAAAACTGCCTCAAGAGAGGAGTGAAGTTGGGTACCTTTGAGCGACGCGACTATACTGGTCGAGCTGCTTTCTCCCTCGTCAGAAATTTCCAGTGGGTTATCGGTACAAGTGTACGGCCCAATAGGAGGCGTGGGCCGTCGAGTGGGTTGACTTGAGGGTGATTCTGAAAAATTTCTTGTTAAATTCTTTACAGGGGTTCTACACAGTGACATTTCCAAGTTTCACTTTCTTAGATGGGTTTGTTAGTTTCTCGCTGGGAGTGGATAAGTGAAAAACCATCCACTTAATGGCGAGAACCAAGAAATGTTGAATACTAAATAAAAGATTTTTGGTCGAAAATTTTCAGACAGAACCTATGTGGTTAACCTGTAAATTTAGGGTGGGCCGGCGGGCCCGCAAAATGACAAAAACGCTTATAAGTCGAGAACCACTTGCCTCAGAGATACGACCGATGTGCCAATGGATTCGTGGCGCGACAGCGCACAATTGTGGCTAAGAAAATGCTGCAATTTTATTTAGGAAACACAAAAATTTTGAGGGATAAGCAAATTTGGATGATTTTTACTGCACTAATAGGGGTCTGGTGATATGGGTTTGGGTTTTATCAGTACCAAATAGGCTCCGCCAGCTGCGTATAGCGACGGCGCACTCCTTGATATATGATAAGCTATTACCTCTGATAGAAAATTTTGAAAAAGACTTGAATTTATATGTATTTTTAGCTGAAAATTACTATTTTTAACTGTATGACTGTCTGTTTTATAATGAAATTTTGTTTCAGAACCACAAAAGCGGTACCGTACGGCGCGGGAAGACCACGCAAACAATTCCAGATGAAAATTTCAGCAGGTTGGTGAAGTATGGCTGAAGAATATTAACTGACAAACTGCGAGTCCCTTAGAAACGAACAATCTACGAAAATCGGTTAAAAAACCAAAATTAGAACTAGAAATTCTCAAAACAAGTATATATTCGTGTAGGACTCGATGAGACGAAACGATCAACGTATGATAACCGCTATCAGCAAGTAAGGTTCACTAAGTATACTAACTACCGAATACTGATGTACGATGTTAGCCGCTGTACGTGGCTCGTACACCTTGCCTACTGTAGGTAGTTCTGTTTAGCTATAAGAAGTGTTTTACTAGGCGGTAGGGTGAATCTAGGTTCAAGAGACCCTACTGGAAGCTAGACCCTAGTGGGATAGACAGCTAACCGCCCACGGGATAGTGCGAAGTCAGTAGTCTATCTACCTAGATTACTGGCGTTCCCGTGCATCCAGCGTCGCGAAAGAGACGTATGAAAGTGCTGCGTGACTGGGCGGTCACTATTTTTATTTTTTTGTTTTTTTATTTATTTTCATACTATTTACAACCTGATAAACTCCAACATTTTTTCTGAATTTTGCTGTGTACCGCCACTAATTACTTACTACCCCTAACTGCATTTTTAACCGACTTATAAAAAAGTAGGTAGGTGGGTTTTATTTAATCTCAAACATTTTAATTACTTGTGTGTAGTTAATAACTACCTTATTAACTATTATTTTTGTATTTAGCTGAAAATATATTAACCATATTTTTTGTACCTAGCTGAAACTAATATAGAACTGCAACACACACCCAAACATTTTATTCTTATGACTGTTCGCGTTAAGTAATTACTTTTCATTAAAAATACTAAACCTCTCAAATACTAATTTTAAATTCAAAATGATTTGCTTTGCCAACATTACCTTGTTGGGAGATTTTGCTAGTAAAATTCAATTCTATAACACTTCTGTTTCTCGGTTTACGTGGTAAATACTGTTACTCGGAAGCTGGAAGCTTGCCCTAACAGATTTACGTAGCTAATTCTACCACTCGGAAGCTGGATGCTTGCCCTAGTAGATTTCTTCTCTGGGACGGTCGTATAAATCCCAGCCTTCAACCACAAGCCTAATTATACCTACCCCACTTTCAGGCGGTTCGTATTACCTGAATCTATAATCTGAAGCCTTAAATACGTCCTTCTTCTAACTGTCCCATTGAGTTTCTTCAGAATGATCCTAGCACAGGTTTTAAGTTAGTAAGCTAGTTTAGCTAGTTTCAAGGGATTTTCGTAAGCGAAAATCCTAACCTAAAAAGGGGGGTATGTAACGGTTCGTTACACTTCCTAATATATCATAGTTTGGCTACACCAATACTATGCTAAAATAATAAATAATAATAATAATCTATCTAAATTTAAACTAAATAAATTAATTCAGAAGCAAACCTCGCGCAAACAAGTAGTATAGCATCGCTATTGTTCATTAGCTTAGATACCTATATCTACATATACCTAACCAGTTACTACAGCGGGCGCGCGCGGAGATTATTCCAGACTCAGCCGGGCCACAGTATAAATATATGTTTAACCAGTATTGTAGCTCCCTACAAACGGACGAAGCGCAAGCTATACCTACGATTCTCGTATTCAGCATGCCTTTCAGCAAGCAAGCAGCGTCCGCAGTCGCGATTGTGCCGAGTAGACGAATGGAAGGTGTGTCGTTTTTTAAATAGTAACCGCGCGTGTTTTATTTACTAAAAATATTTAATATGACAACTAGTGTCTATTGTGCTTGTTTTGGTTGCATGAATTCGTCAATAACGCACCCAGACATAACGTTTTTTAGATTACCTGGAAACTCCGAAAGGTAAGACTATAAATTGATTTTACTTAAGTACTAATTGGTACTATACCACTAGTTGACTAAAGTTAAACAAAGTGATTGACACGAGTGAACTAGGTTGTTACATGAAGTAGGTATGTTTGTGTTTAAAACTTGTAACGTAACGGGCATCAAGGGTGTCGGTGTGGACTTCCCAAGTCCCGTGTTACAATAGTTTGATTTGTAAAAGAAGATTACCTGGATAACAGCAGCCGGAGATACAGTGGACCTTTTAGGTTAAGGGCCGTGTTGTCTGGCTAGTAAACCCCTGTTGCAGTGAGTTCGTGAAAGAAAAACCAGTGTATATTATTATCACCACGTTTAATGGTCTACAATACAAAAACCACAGGCCTTGTGGTATATCAAACGCACTACTTAGCCTATATATATGGCAGGATGCACCAGTATTACTCCAGTTAGAATACTTATATTTACACACACTTTACTTACTTGCTATAAACTTATATCAAATCTATTGACCTGGCCGGCTCTTGCGCCGATGCGATGAAATTATTTCATTTGACACAATTAACTAAACATCACCTTGTGACGTGGCTAACAAAATATACTTTAATCTAGCGACCTAGAGATGGATCCATTCTGGTTAACATTATTATAATCTATGATTTAAAGGCTAAATAAATCTAGTTACATTCTCGGATCGTTATGCAGCCTCCTGAAGGTGAACTACGTTGTTAAACTGTCGGTGGACTATCGCGTAGGCACCGCTAACCAACGAGATGCAGTAATCAACCTCGCGTATGGATGTATAAGAAGAATCCTGGTGGCCCTCCTTGGTGCCAAGTAGTGAAAAAGAAATGCACGTGGCGTAAAAAAAGAGAATAAAAAATGCCGGTGCGAGAACCGGTTACCGCTACAAAGCCGGGCTCGTCAGCGGCGCGCAGTCCCGTCTGTGGATCACGCGTCCCACGCTGATGGGTTCACGGGGAAGAATTCCTCCGTGTTGGGAGTCCGCCAAGGGACGGGCAGGTATTCCCAGCAATAATAGGTAGGTACTCCAAAGACCCGCTACAACAAAAGTTACGCGTCATTAGCAATCAGCACGCACTTCACAGACCGCGATTATTACAAGGTCTATCTAGCTTATAAATACCTTTTTGCGGGTCCTGTGATGGTACGAATTGCTCTTGAAGAGACACCTTACGGGTCTTCTCGCTCGAGAGAAAAAAATGCCGACTGCCTCCATCTTTGCTTTTCGTCTCTTCCCCTTCCCACCAAGCCAAACCCGCTTGGTCAGTTACATCTACGGTCCGTTTCATTTCACTCATCCCTCACGTTCCGTTCGTGACTTTTATTCCTCCACTTCTCATACGCCATACACGATTAGGGCTTTATCGCATTAACGCCATGTCATTAACTGAAGCTAAAACTATCCTGTACATTAACCATCCTATCCTCTTAAGCGAATATTTTATCCACTATTTGACATAATGTTCTACGTTACGCGGAACGTGAATTCTGGTGTGACCACTCCGAAATTGATCCGCTCGTAAACTATATATAAATTATCATTAGTTCCAAATCTGTTTACTAATTTAATATACCTATTATTTATTCTAATCTAGATTTATTGTACACTAAATAAAACTATTTTTTTTATGTTCTTTTTTTTTATTCCTAAACTATTTCGTTGACCAGGATCAGTCATTGTTACTGTCAAAATGACAATGTCAGATTCACGACGTCTAACCTATGTGTATGTGTAGTATTGTGACTGGATGTAAACACGGAATAAAACGACAGAAAGATATCGAGTTTAATATCTTTGTGTTAATGTGCTTAATGTATGAAATCCTCGTTATCACGAGACAAAAAGAGAGTATTATATTAGAACGTATGGATAATGTGTTGGTGAGTATTGCAGAGTGTTACAATACCCCCTTTCTCGGGAAAAGAGGTAAACCGACAGGTTTACCGAAAGAAACAGCCGGGGCAACCGGGAAAAAGTGGTTACTTAACCGACTCCAAAAAGGATTAAAAAAATACCGAGAAACAAAAGAATAAAACTTCAGAACGCTGCTAGCAATAGTTATTCTTCTGACTGCCCTTTAGAATGATCACAGCTGGATAGGTATTCCTTTCAAAACGCGTACTTCACTCTTCCATACCTCACACAGTATTTCATATTTATCTATGTACATTCATTCGTCATCCTTTCCATATTAATAATAATTATAATAATACATATAATAATATTTAAAGCTTATTTTCCACCTATCATTCAGTCATGCACTTATCCTTCCCTTTCTTATTTGCTCCTATCATTCCATAATTATTTACATGCTGTCATTCATCAGTCTTATATTCTGTAAGAGTTTTTCATACTTTGGCCAATCGTACTGTCGGTCAATCATTTGACTGTCAAGAAAAACAACTTTTTTGCTCATGCGTTGTTAAGTATCATATCATATAAACATTAACTGTAAGAATAAGAACACAATGTAAAAACACAAACGGCAAAACAATTATTAATTGCATACATTAGTTTCGATAAATGCTTGCCTAGCCCTACGATCAAAAAAAATCTTGGGTTCGGAGTAAATACCACTAGACAAGCAACAATATCGGACAGGGTGTGTAAATAATTTAATCTACACGCAAGATGTCCTTTACATGAAATTTACCAACAGATCCTGACGATAACTCGCGTAGCTCATACACTACATCTGACAACCTCCTTTCAACCGTGCACTTCACAAATTTCGGCGCCAGCTTGGCGGAGAAATACTTCGCTGCGTTAGATTGTACGAAGTTCCTTCGCCAGACCACATCGCCTATTTTCGCTGTGAAGTGTCGTCGTCTTAGGTTATAATGTTGTGAATTTTTCTGGTACGCCTGAGTTAATGCATCTACTACCTTGTCAAAAATTTTTCCCAATTCCAACAACGATGATGCCGCTGCGCTTCTATCGCCTATGGTCAGATCATCAGCTGATGTTGGTAAATCCCTAAGAATTGAATGGAATTGACCGTCAGTGACTATTTCACGACCGGTGGCTAAGAAGTACGGTGTGTATCCCGTTGCTAGGTTCACCGTGCTATTCAGTGATAGCTGAATTTGCTGAAGGTATTTGGACCAATTACGTTGATCTTGTTCAACTAGTATGGATAAACAGACTTCAGCGGTTTTGTTATACCGTTCGACTGTATTCGCTTGCGGTGCGTAATGCGCCGTATAGAAAATTCGAGGGATAGAATATCCATCGCAAAATGATTTAAACGATTTGCTTTTAAATATGGTAGCGTTGTCACAAATAAGAATCGCGGGGGTTCCCCATTTCAAGATCAATTCCTTTTCCAAAAATGAAGTGACCGTTTGAGTGGTTGCAGTACGGAGGGGGTGAAGCCATACAAATTTTGAGAAAACGTCTACAACTGACAGAATGTATATATGACCCGAATATGCTTTAGGTAATGGGCCTATAATATCTATTGACAACGTGTGCATCGGAACGTCCACCTCCTTTTGATTTGTCATGAGTCCGTGAGGTGGTGAATTTGAGTGTTTATATGCTTTACACTTGTCACACCGTGTGACAAATTCCTTAACATTTTTAAACATATTTGGCCAATAATAATGTTCCCTAATTTTCAAATACGTTTTTTGAACTCCTGGGTGTACACTACAGAAGGAGTCATGGTTTTCCTTGATGCATTCATCGACCAGCTCTTTAGGAATTACTAACCTCCAATTGTTTTTTGAAGTATAAGAGCCACCTTTGCAAAATCTAAACAAATTGTTGCCTAGGATCTGAAAATTTTTGAAACGAGTAGGCATAGTTTTACCGCCGTTATACATCTTCTTATACCACTCATCAGAAGTTGAAGAAAGTTCTTGATTGAAAGTAATAGCATCGACCGAAATTCGGGATAGTGCATCTGGTACGACATTAAGCTTACCTGCCTTATGGCAAATGTCAAAATTAAAAGTGGATATCTGCATTGCCCATCTGGCCAACCTGCCTGAGGGGTTATTTAAAGACTTAAGCCACTTTAAACTCATATGGTCAGTGATGACCGTGAACTTAGTACCTTCTATGTAAGCACGAAAATGATTTATGGAATCCACTACCGCGAGCAGTTCACGCTCTGTTGTACTGTAATTTCTCTCAGGTTTTGCCAGTAAACGTGAAAAGAAAGCCACAGGACGCTCGATTCCATCTATGTCCTGCGTCAAAACACTACCAATGCTTACGGATGATGCGTCGCAATGAAGCACGAAAGGTTTCGAAAATTCTGGCGACGCCAAAACTGGAGCTGTTATTAAAGCATTTTTAAGGGTATTGAAAGAATCCTCAGCTGCTTCGGACCATTGGATGCCGTCACTGCCTTTCTTCTTACCTACCAACGCTGTCATAGGTGCTATGATGGTGGAAAAATCCTTAACAAACCTACGATAGTATGAACATAGACCTATAAATCCTCGTAGCTGCTTGGCAGTTTTAGGCTGTGGGAAATTCTGAATGCTGCTCAGCTTCTCTGGGTCAGTGCGCAAACCTTGTGTATTGATGATGTATCCCAAGTATCTAAGCTCTCCTTTGCAAAATTCGCACTTTTTTAAGTTGATAGTGAGACCAGCGTCACTAAGCGACCTCTTTACAGCAGCAAGTATCTCCATATGTTCAGAAAATGACTCTGTGGCAATCAGAAGATCGTCCAGATAACAAAAAACTTTTCCGTCAAATTTGTGCAGAAATAGCGAATCAACTAGCCTTTGCATTTCCGCTCCCGCATTGGATAATCCGAATGGCATTCTTTTAAAATGAAAAAGACCTCTATTAGGGACTACGAAAGCTGTTTTCTCACAAGAAGTACCTTTGCCGTCTATTCCATCCTGACTTGACAAACTGACCTGCCAAAAACTCGATGATAAATCAATTGAACTAAGATAATGTGCTCCTCGCAGATTGTCCAAAATCGAATTTATATAAGGAAGTGGGTACGAGTCTTTAACCGTGACATCATTGAGCTTACGCGCGTCGAGGCAGAATCTCCATGATCCATCTTTCTTTGGGATCATGACAACCGGGTTGGACCATGGTGACCTCGACGGTTCGATGACATCGAGCCTCAACATCTCGTCCACCTCCCTATTCAATGCTGTCAACTTAGCAGGCGATAAAGGGTAATATCTTTGTTTAATAGGCTCTCCCTGTGTAATAATTTTATGTGTAACGATATGCGTTTTCGCTAAACCTTTTTTTTCTGATGAAATTGACTCAAAGTCATTCATTACTTTTTGTAGATGTATGGCTTGTTGAGATGTTAGATCATCTCTGGGTATTAAAGCTTTCACCTCACACAACGCACTGCAAGCACTATAACTTGTGGAGTTGCCTCTCCTCACGACATCTCCAAACTTAAAAATGTCCACTAGACCAAATGCATCAGCGAAATCCATACCGCACAAGATTTCGTGATGTATGTCAGGGCAAACTAAAAAATTAAAGTGGGCAGTTATCCCATTACAAGTTATTGGCAAAGACATTATGCCAATGACTTTAATTTGAGATAAATCCGCTAAAAATACTGCTGGCACGACTGAAGCATCCCTAGCATGTAATGTCCATCCAAGTCTTTGAAAATATCGATGCTTATTCGCACCTAAAACTGATAAATGTGCCCCAGGATCGAGCAATGCTTCGAAATTACGGTCCTTTATTGTGAATTTAACAAACAACCGATTATCCCCTACGAATGACGATATTTCAGGCGAAGAGACTGTTTGTGTGTGTAACGACTTGCTCGGGGGCCCCATCAGTTTTTTTCATTAAGTGTCTGTGTAGTAGACTGCGAGCGCAAGCCTGTGTTACATTGGGTGCAGCTCCTAATCGTCACCCTCTTAGCTCCGCACTTGAAACATATTATGCCTGGTATTGACCTACACACCTTATAACTATGGCCGACTTTTTTACATTTAAGGCAAGTAATAGGTGAGCCGCGCCTGTCAGGTAATTTGCCGACGCTGACTGCATTGAGTTCGCGCTTGCCAACCGGATTAGATTGACATAAAACACCAGAATAAGCCTCATAATTCTTGGACACGTTGACCAATTGGTCAAAGGTAGTAATATCATTGATGGCTAATAGTTGGGCGTATGTAGGTAGCAAATTGTGTTTTATAATTTCAAGTAGGTTGTCGCTTGTAATAGGATATGTTAGTCTATTGTTTAAATCCTGGATATCTAAAATAAAGAATGATACAGACTGACCTAGCTTCTGCTTTTTTTCACGAATCTGTCTCTCTATGTTGTAGTTGTAATTCTTTGATTGAAAGAATTTTCGAAATTCAACGCAAATATCAAACCAAGAGTTAATTTTATGTTGGATTGTTCTATGAAACTTGAGTGCGGTGTCAGATAACAGTTCTGAAAAACCTCTTACTAATGTTGTATCGTCAATCTGTCGTGCGATACGTGTTTCATTAACCCTAAGGAGGAAGTCGTCAATATCTGACTCTCCGTTATACTTGAGTTTAAGGGAAGCTAAATTCAATGATTTGTAGTACACATGCGCACTGGGGGGCGGTGCAACTACTTGTGTTATACCATTACCTTGGTTCATGTTGTCAAAAATTTCGCTAGTTTTAATGGGGAATGTCTTATGTGCGTGTGCTATCGGTTCTTGTGCCACGTATGTCTCTTGTGTGTTGCTGTGAGAGGCAGCATAATGGGTGGTCGTATTAGAGACTATGGATGTCGTAAACGTTTCGGGAGCCAAAGATGAAGTCCGGTTCACGTTGACTCGGGGACGTGTATTTACGGTATCCATAGGTATGTGTACCTCTAAAGGTCGTGTATACGGGCTAGAAGTTACCTGCATAACGTTCCGACTATGCACCGGTGAAGCAAATTCACTTGCATCAGTATCTGGAGTTTTTGACATTTTTTATAAATAAGTTCTTAATATCTAGTTTGTATTTAGCCTAAAATGCTCCAGTAGTAGTAGTAGTAATGGTATAATCACTGTAGCAATGCCACAGACACAATAACAACAAAGTTATGTTTCAAAATTATGTTCGTAAAAATTACTATGAAAAAATTCAATTTTGTTAATAAAAACAAAACCTGCAACTATTTAGTCCTGATCCTTGTGTATGTAAGCTCTAAAGGGTGTACAAGATCAGATAAAACTATAAAAACAACCAATATGTTGATATTTAAAAAGTTGATTTTTGTCGGGAGAACGATAAGACAAAAAAACTCAAATTTGCTCACAAAATCGAAAATTGACACAAGACTTTATCTGGTCCTAGTGTTTATCAATGCAGAATGGTGCACCGAATCAGATAGAAGTTTAAAAATCACCAATATGTTGATACTTAAAAAGTTGATTTTTGCCGGGATGAGAACGACAACTCATAAAACACAAATTTGTTCACAAAAACAAAATTTGCACATATTTTGGTTTGGTTTCTTACTGTTATTAACTCTAAGCAGTGTAAGCAATTATATTAAACACTTAAACCATCCAGATGTCAATATTTAACAAATGTTGTTAGTTCTGGATGAAACTTTTGTTAAAGAAAAAAAACTTAAATTTGCATAAAAAAGTCAAAATTTACACATTTTGTGGTCTGGTCTTCACGGATATGAATTCTTAATAGGGTGAGTGACCAGATTCAATATCTATAAACCATCAATATGTCAATATTTAAAATTTTGACATATTCCTGAGGGAACGGTGAAGTATGAACTATTAATTTTCTTAAAGTAAAGCTACTGCTTTCAAGCCTAGATACAACAATAAAAATTGTATCCCTCAAAAGATAAACACAAAGGAAATTCCCCCCCGAAGCTCAACTGCAACAATGGTTACCAACTAATTTCAATTGAATTCAGGCGCTGTACATGCAGCACTTTAATAGGTAATCACAATAAAATAATGTTCGGGCGCCATGTAACGTAACGGGCATCAAGGGTGTCGGTGTGGACTTCCCAAGTCCCGTGTTACAATAGTTTGATTTGTAAAAGAAGATTACCTGGATAACAGCAGCCGGAGATACAGTGGACCTTTTAGGTTAAGGGCCGTGTTGTCTGGCTAGTAAACCCCTGTTGCAGTGAGTTCGTGAAAGAAAAACCAGTGTATATTATTATCACCACGTTTAATGGTCTACAATACAAAAACCACAGGCCTTGTGGTATATCAAACGCACTACTTAGCCTATATATATGGCAGGATGCACCAGTATTACTCCAGTTAGAATACTTATATTTACACACACTTTACTTACTTGCTATAAACTTATATCAAATCTATTGACCTGGCCGGCTCTTGCGCCGATGCGATGAAATTATTTCATTTGACACAATTAACTAAACATCACCTTGTGACGTGGCTAACAAAATATACTTTAATCTAGCGACCTAGAGATGGATCCATTCTGGTTAACATTATTATAATCTATGATTTAAAGGCTAAATAAATCTAGTTACATTCTCGGATCGTTATGCAGCCTCCTGAAGGTGAACTACGTTGTTAAACTGTCGGTGGACTATCGCGTAGGCACCGCTAACCAACGAGATGCAGTAATCAACCTCGCGTATGGATGTATAAGAAGAATCCTGGTGGCCCTCCTTGGTGCCAAGTAGTGAAAAAGAAATGCACGTGGCGTAAAAAAAGAGAATAAAAAATGCCGGTGCGAGAACCGGTTACCGCTACAAAGCCGGGCTCGTCAGCGGCGCGCAGTCCCGTCTGTGGATCACGCGTCCCACGCTGATGGGTTCACGGGGAAGAATTCCTCCGTGTTGGGAGTCCGCCAAGGGACGGGCAGGTATTCCCAGCAATAATAGGTAGGTACTCCAAAGACCCGCTACAACAAAAGTTACGCGTCATTAGCAATCAGCACGCACTTCACAGACCGCGATTATTACAAGGTCTATCTAGCTTATAAATACCTTTTTGCGGGTCCTGTGATGGTACGAATTGCTCTTGAAGAGACACCTTACGGGTCTTCTCGCTCGAGAGAAAAAAATGCCGACTGCCTCCATCTTTGCTTTTCGTCTCTTCCCCTTCCCACCAAGCCAAACCCGCTTGGTCAGTTACATCTACGGTCCGTTTCATTTCACTCATCCCTCACGTTCCGTTCGTGACTTTTATTCCTCCACTTCTCATACGCCATACACGATTAGGGCTTTATCGCATTAACGCCATGTCATTAACTGAAGCTAAAACTATCCTGTACATTAACCATCCTATCCTCTTAAGCGAATATTTTATCCACTATTTGACATAATGTTCTACGTTACGCGGAACGTGAATTCTGGTGTGACCACTCCGAAATTGATCCGCTCGTAAACTATATATAAATTATCATTAGTTCCAAATCTGTTTACTAATTTAATATACCTATTATTTATTCTAATCTAGATTTATTGTACACTAAATAAAACTATTTTTTTTATGTTCTTTTTTTTTATTCCTAAACTATTTCGTTGACCAGGATCAGTCATTGTTACTGTCAAAATGACAATGTCAGATTCACGACGTCTAACCTATGTGTATGTGTAGTATTGTGACTGGATGTAAACACGGAATAAAACGACAGAAAGATATCGAGTTTAATATCTTTGTGTTAATGTGCTTAATGTATGAAATCCTCGTTATCACGAGACAAAAAGAGAGTATTATATTAGAACGTATGGATAATGTGTTGGTGAGTATTGCAGAGTGTTACAAACTAGACTTGTGCTTGCTCAGTCAGTGAACGGTGCGATCCAATATATGTAGTACAATATCCAAAAAAAAAACTAGTTCAGAACTCTAGTACGTGTAGGTAGTACATTTAGTTCCGTTGTCAGTTCGTAGTTATTTAATTGAGAGCAATGATTTAGGTATGTTTCAAGAGTATTCATTTCTTTGTGGATGACCGATGTTACAGTACACTTAGCACCGTATGACTGGCTCTGTGGCGCGGTCGGTATTGATACCGCCTGCGGCGCTGGAGGTCGTGGGTTCGATTCCCACCCGAGACAAATATTTGTGTGACCCATAAATGTTTCTCTCATTGACATCGATATAAAGGTCGAAATTGTTAAAATAATATTATAAAGCGCTCGGCGGCCGCTGCCGCGGCACGCTCGCTTCGCTCGCTCGCCTTCGCGCGTCAATGGTCACAGTTCCAACCTAACCTAACCATAATATGTGCATAAAGATAATCAACAATAGTTTGGCTAAAAGGCTGAAGCCAAAGGCCGTAAAATATATATTACAAAAAAAAAATTATAACTGTCAGAAAGTAACAGTGACAGCGCGTCGACGACGTTTACGTTTAGTTTTACATAGCGGCAATAGTCGGTAAATTATTGTCAGAATACATTTAAGTAATAGCATTCATTTTTATCAGCAAAATATACGTAATATTATAAAATATGCATAAAATTTTACTTTTTTACTAAATATAATTATTTATTTAATTATTAAATGAAGTAAAACATTGTTGTGCTTTAACCTTACGGAAAACGAAACGTATAGTGACGAGTCGAATGTCAAAAGCATTGAGAGTGTATGTATTCTGTGGTGAACAGTGACAAATTATTGGTGAATTATAATGATTTTCATTATTTTTTTTCTCGTTAACCATTATTTTCCGCAAGTTAAAACTTCGTGTGGAGGCTTCTAATAATATTAGCTTTGTGTAAAAAAAATATGAACCCCAAACTCCACGTCAGACAATCTAAAGTTGAGCCCAAATATGAACTTCCAAAGTTTAACACAACTTGACAATGTACGAAAAGTACTAGTGTACTAGAGACTGACTAGTACTTTCAAATCGAAATATAGTTTTAATTTTGTAAATCAAAAATTTAACGCAATGATTATAAAGACTAGAATTCCGTGATTCTATCACTGACGAAACATGTGGTGAGCCGATTATTATTGTCTACGCCGTTTTCAAATTTCTACACCCGTCTCACTCAATCGTTAGTAGATAACGGGCGCTGCGCCGCCACGCCGCCACCCCGCGCCGCCAGCCGTTGCGGGGATATTATATTATTACTCACAAAGTATTTTTTTGCTTAAATAAAAAAGGTACATATTTACTCGAAATGAAAGCCGGTTGTCAGTAAAACAACAATCCTTAATACAAATTGAAGGCCTTGTGGGCGGATTGAAAAAATCGACTGCATTAGGCTCACTATCTATTACGCGTACGTAAAACTATAAGGTAAAATGTGGGCGTATACTATGCCTCTGCCTACACCTTCAGGGATAAAGACGTGACTATATGAATGTATGTATGTACATATTTACAATCGCAATACTAAATAGAAAGTCAAAGTAGGCACATATTATTAAAATGCTGTAGGTGGGCAGCCCTATCGCATGCTTACGTACCGCGCGGCTGTAGGCATTTATTTCTAAAATCCGGCCGAGTCAAACTACAGTATACAGTGGCCGGGCCACAGCACTTGAGATCGTTCTAACGCATACACGTATCACGCCGAGAAGCTCATTAGCTCCGTTAAATTGATTGCGCGTAGAAAAATCTGCATAAATAATTCCTTTGTAATAGTTTGGTTAAAGAATTATTTAGTAAAATTAAATTCAGTGAGTGAACCCCGAGTTTATTGGGTGAGTGTTGCATTATCTATATTTATCACTATGTAGGTAACTCGAATCTAGAACTTAGAAATACATCTAAATACATCATTTCATAATTGCTAGATTCTTTCTAATTTTGTTTAGTACAGCCTTGCTAGTGCTTATAAAATATATGTAAGGCTTAATTACATTTTATGTAAGGATTGCACTGCTAAATTTTAATGGCAACTACCTACAGCCAAACTAGTATATCACTCAATTCATCATTCCCATTGTGTAAAGTCTTCTTACTATTCTATAACTTTGCTTTGCATGACTGCCTCATCATCGAACACCATAGTAGCCTATGATGCCACTTGCTCCCTGCTTAGCCCTCTCCGGGAGTGGTCGTTGTGGTGTTCGTGATGTTGCAGTCAGTAAGAAAACTAGGACAAACTGTGAATCGACTAAATTTCGATTCCAGGGTTCACTTTTACGTCCACTTTCACTCTTCGCCTTCATCTACACATCATCTACGTGACGTCGGTCACACTGCCGCTGCATCTACCTGCACGGCCAGAGACCTGCCTACTGCTGCTGCACGGCCGCAGCTCCGATCCTACCCGGGGACTAACGCAGGACAGTGGCATTCTTATTTCTTGTAATTGCAACCTACGGTTACGAGCATACCGAACCCCCCTGAGAGAACCTTAACCTACCTACCCCTATTTTTTTAATAAATTTTGTATACTTACTATTTAATTGTTTTCTTCCTCTCTCTCCCTCCTAACCCCTAAGGTTACAACAACAACAACAATACAGGCCAAAAGCACTATCGATGTGACGATCTGATTCCAAAATTAACCAATTTTCATAATTCACCTGGCCCATTTAGAGCTGCGCGCGCTCAAAGATAATCATCATGATAAAAAAATATTAAATATTGATTAAAAATAACGGTTAAATTAAAATTTTGATGTCGAGGGTTTTGGTTCTCCATAATCACCAATATAAAATTATTAACTAATACCATATTCAACCACAAGGATATCCACTTGTATACACGAGAGGAGAGAGATCAGAGAAGCATGATTGACTTTGTGATAGTAGACGCAAGACTGAGAAAGAAAGTGCTAGACACTCGGGCGTACCGTGGCACCGGGATCGACACAGATCACTTCTTGGTAATTAGCCGGGTAAGGGGTCTGTTTCAGCGGTGGCGACATCGTGTGCATGAACCCGTTAGTGTACTAGAGCGAATAAAAGTTGAGAATTTACAAGAGTTTGGCATAAAAGAGGCATTTGTGAGTAAACTGAGTGAAAAATTTGAAAACCTAGATGAAATATGTGAGATTGAAGAATTATGGAAGCCGTTTAAGGAAGGACTTGTGGAAGTTGCGATTGAAGTGTGTGGGGTTAGCAAAAGACGACAAGGATGTATGGCAAAGGGAATGAGTGCGGAAGTTCTTAATGCGTTGACTGGCAAGAAGAAAGCATGGTTGGACTGGTTGGCTACAAAGGCCAATCAAAGAATGCAAAAGGCAACGGATGAGGATGTAAAAATGGCAAAGGATGAATATAAAAAGTATAAACGTGTTGCAAAAGAGACGATGATGAGAAAGAAAGAGAATGATAGAGAAAATTTGATGAAAGGTTATCTGAAGACTTCCAACGGAATATTAATTTTTTTTGGAAGTCCATAAGAACAGTGAGGAGTCAGCAAACAATGTCCCCGCTCAATCACATCAGAAACCAGGATGGAAGTTTTGTAAGAGGAGAAGAATGTGTGCTAAAGAGATGGAAGGAATATTTTGAGAGTTTATTCGAAAAAGAAGATATACAAGGCGATACGCGTGTTTTAGAACTGAATGAATTTAGCGATGAAAGCGAGTTAAGTATGGGAGAAATAGTGGAAGCGTTGAATTGTATGAAAGTAGGAAAGGCTGCTGGAATAGATCGGATTTCTGTCGAAATGCTGAAAGCTGGACGTGGCGTGGTAGCTTGCCAGCTGTACCGCCTTTTTAACTTTTGTTGGCGAAGTGGCAGATTACCAGCAGAATGGTGTAAAGCTGTCATTGTGCCGCTTTACAAAGGAAAAGGGTCGCAGCAAGAGTGCAAAAACAACCGCGGCATAAGCTTGCTCAGCATCGTTGGCAAATTGTATGCAAAAGTGTTGATTAAAAGAGTGATGAATGAAACTGAAGGAAAAATGTGGGATGTGCAAGCAGGATTTGTGAAAGGAAGGGGATGTACGGATCAGGTCTTTTCCTTACGATGCGTAGCTGAGAAAGTTTTGGCTAAAAGTCAAAAGGTCTATTGCATATTCGTGGACTTGGAAAAGGCCTATGACAGAGTGGTGAGGAATGAACTGTGGTCAATATTGTCCATGTATGGAGTGAACAGCAACTTGATACGGGCACTGAGGTCTCTCTATGAGGGTTCTAGTGCTTGTGTCAGGATCAACGGGGCCTGCACGGACTTCTTTCACATTGAAAAGGGTGTGAGACAGGGATGTGTAGCGTCTCCGTGGCTGTTTAATCTATACATGGACAGTTGTCTGAAAGAACTGCAAGAGAGTATGTATGGTTTAAAAATGAATGAACTGACCGTCAAATGCCTCCTATACGCTGATGATCAGGTGATATTAGCATCATCAGCGGAGGAATTGCAGCTGATGGTTAATAGTATGAATGAGGCTCTAAAAAGTAGAGGAATGAAAGTTAATGTAAACAAGACGAAAGTTATGGTTTTTGAAAGAGAAGAAAGTATGACGAATTGCTCAATCTTCATTGAAGGGCAAAGAGTGGAACAGGTGAAAGAATTTGTATACTTGGGTTCCAAATTTGTAAGGGATGGAAAGTGTGACCAGGATATTGAGCGAAGAGTTTTGGCAGGAAATCAAGTGAATGGGGCTATGTACACCTTTATGAGCAGTCAAAATGTGTCTGAGAAGGCCAGGTTGGCTGTACATAGGGGCGTGCTCATCCCTGCACTTATGTATGGTAGTGAAAGTTGGGTATGGCAGAAGAAGCATGAAAGCAAAATTAATGCAGTGGAAATGAGAAGTCTGCGAAGTATAGCTGGAGTGAGTTTAATGGACAAAAAAAAAATAGCGTGATAAGGGAAAAATGTGGTATAACAGAAGATGTAGTGACTAAGATCGAAAAAGGGATGCTTAGATGGTTTGGACACGTGGAAAGAATGGATGAGAATAGACTGACAAAGCAAATTTATGAGGCGAGAATGAATGGGCAAACTGGTAGGGGTCGACCTCGGCGTACGCATGCCGATCAAATCAGAGACCTTCTGGAAAAAGGCAAGGTCAAGAGTACCCTTAACCGGCGAGCGTGTATGAAAACAGTTATGAAAGTAGAAGAAGCGAAAGTTGTATGTCAGGATCGTAGCAAGTGGAAAGCCATAGTCTCTGCTTACCCCGATGGGAGACAAGCGTGATTATATGTATGTATGTATAAAATTAGTTAAGTTTAATGTCAGAAAGAACAACTATTTGCTTATTTGGATTTGGCTTACGGCTGCTTTGGTTTCGATTTGCTAATTTAGACAGTAGAGCAACATAATCAGGATCAATGTTTTCAATGTTTCCATGACTATAATTTGTTAGAGCTCCTAAATCATATCCATGGATGCATTTTTTATCGGTATTGCAATCAAAGCAGCTCAGTTGTCTTAGAACTGTCTTTGGAACATTTATATCCCATATGACCTGGTACACGGAAAGAGTGCCCTTGAAGGGTTTTAAATTCTTAGTTATTAATCTTTCTTTAGTTAATATTTCCTGTTCATTCACCTTCATAATAGTAACATTATCAACAGTTTGCATTAACGTATCACAAAATTGGTCATAAGTGCCAATATCTCTACCAAAAAGAATCATACGGTCAGCCGTCCTTTTCAGAACTGCTCCTACCCCATCAGGAGCACCCTTTCCATGTCCCGCCTCAGAGTAGTTCCATGTTATTTTCTTAATTTGATGAAAATCTTGACATATTTGTGTTATTATAAAAAACATATATTTATTTCTGTATTGTGAAGATGGCGAGTCAGATAAGAAATGTAGGGTTTCAATTAAAGGATTAACTTCAACAACGTGCTGAATTAGGGGCACCAAGTGTGCCCAAATAGCTGGTGCGTCATGCCGCAAACAATCACTTAGTGTACAAAAAGAAATCGGAGTAACAACTCCGGAAGTAAAGTTATGAGTGTACGCCACAGAAGTGTGTAAAGAGACTTGTTGGCGGCTACCGGCGAAATGAAAAGCCTGGACTTCCTCGGCAAATTTTAGAGCATAATTTTCTGAAAAATCAACATGTAAACAAGCTTCCTGAACCGATAGGTTATTTTTTAGTGTTTTAATTGCATTATATTGATGATTAATTTTGTGAACATGATTCAAGAATACTACCACATCTGCTTCAAATTTAGTTAGTGCTGTTATAACACTAATTGTAGTCTTTACTTTCTCAGTTATCTGTTGTTTTTTCTTACTTCCATTTTTCAGTGTAATTTCTTTGATTGTTTTTCGCCATTCGTAAAATGATACATTGTTATCGGAAACATTTAAATATTCGAGATGGTTTGACAAACAAGTATTACAACTTCTATTTAAACAAGCTAAATTTTTCGAATCACAACACAGTTCTGTTAGTAATTGATCACTAGTTCTTAAACTTACTATACAAGCTCTATGTAAACCTTGTAGAAATAGCTCCATATTAAGATGTCGAGAACAGAGACAAGTATCCCTATTGGAAGGTTTTGGGAAAACTGTCCAAAAGGGTCTTAGTTTACAAAAAGTCGAGTAGATAACTTATTTTTATACCAACTTGAGACAAAAATTTTTGATAAAGTGTCTTTAGTGGAGCATTCAAGTACCGTTTCTGCATCTTAACTTTATTTTTCGTTATATACTCTTTCTTACTGGCACTTATTACACTATTAGCATCATCGTTATAAAATTTATGAACATGTTCTTCGTACGATTTGTGACCTGATATTATGGATAAAGATGAAAATTTAGTTTTACCTTGCTTTATGTACTTGGAGATGTTTGTTTGTCCATGTTTGTTATTATTTTCTTGCTCTTGAACTTTCTTATTTAATCTTTGTATTGTTTTTCTTTGTGCTTCAATTTTCTTTTTATATTTATTTATAGTATTTAGCAACAAATGTCTCTTCTTATACTCATTATAACGTATCCTTCTTACCACCGCTTTCATAGTAGGAGAAAAATCATGCAATGGATCACGTAACCTCTCCGTCTTCTTCTGTCCCTCTGTTTCATCTACAGCCTCTTCTGCAGCTTCTATTACAACTGGCTCGAATGTAAGCGACGGTTCTTCTTGCTTTTTCATTAGTCTGTATCTCTTAGAATTCTCCTTCCATTTTCTTCTTTGTTCACGTTGAGCGCGAGGAGTTCGCTCCTTTATAGGCTTAATTTTACCTTCTTCTTTTCTTTTTTTATACTTGTTACGTCTTTTCTCTTGTTCTATAGCTAATAAATCCGGATCATTTTTCATTTCTAAATATTTCCTCTTTTTACACAGTCGTTGTTGTGCTCGACGGTGTTCTTTAGTTGCCTTTATGTTTTTTGGTGGCATTGTGAATAGTTATAATAGCCTTAAACAAAAAGTCATCGTTCAAAATGTTATAAAACTACATGAACAGTAATTAATATAATTATCCGAAGGGGTAGGCGGAGGCATAGTACACGCCTACATTTCACCTTATAGTTTTATGTCCCACATAATAGGTGGTGATCCTATTGCCGTGTTGAAATGGACAGGCGCAGGTCGTCGCGACTCTCAGTTGAATTTTTTCAAGCCGCCCATAAGGCCTTCAACTTGGCTTAACGATTGTCATTTTACTGACAACCGGTTTTCATTTCGAGTTTCCCTTCTTCCCCGGGAGATCCCGTGTTGCGACGGGTAAGAGTACAAATTACTAAGCCGCGTGTGGCGATGGGGCTTTGTAATTAAGTATAGTAGTATTAGTAATTAATAAATAATTAAAAACTCTTAAAGTAGGTACACAAAACCTTTAGTAGGTACATTATAAGTCTAAAATGTTTAAAAATTATGGGCAATATTTTACTAAAAGGGATATTTAACACTGAATCATTTTACTTGATCAAAAATGGGAGTTACTGAGGTTTTGTGTGCGTTAACTATATCTACATACGTACTAACTTGTAATTAAAGTATACATTTATAAACTTAACTAAATAATCATTATCCTCAACAGCTGTAATTATTGACAACAGAAAAATCATTATATTCGCTTTTGGTCATTATACTCAACACACATGTTGAAACTAATGATGTTGGTGAAAATGAGGAATCCGAGAAAACAGGTTGTAACTTGTCAAAACCGAATAAATTCTGTTTTAAAACACATTGATATGAATAAGTTCACTTTCAATACTTAATATTAGCAAACATTATGATTAATGTGTCAATCATAGACTTATAACACATAGACTGAGAGTCGCTCAATTATACGTACGCGCCCGCGAAGCCGAACCAATATTAATGTAGGTGTAAACTACTTGTCTTTATACTCGGTGACACTCACACAAGCTTACAGAAAATGTTGCCAGGAAATAAAATTTACCCTCTAAATGGGAAAAAAATAAAATTGTTTGTATACATTTAATTTAACATTTAACTCTATTTATCTATATGCTATACTCTTCGCGGGGTAGGCAGAATGGTCTCCCATATTTTATTAATATGTACCTAGTTTAAAAAAAAGATAAATGAAACACTAACCCCCATATTCATAATCGTTAATTAAACCTTTTTTAGTTAAAACACACTTTAAGTCTATTGCTGTCTCTAACCATACTCTGTCATTGGTTAGAGATAGCAATATACTTAAAGTGTGTTTTAACTAAAATAGGTTTAATAAACGATTATGAATAAGGAGGTAAGTGTAAAACGACTTACCTACTAACCAGTAAAATAAACAGTTTAAGTTTTTACTAGTAGGCATACCTATTATATACTTCTAGAGTTCCGTAGACAAAAGGTAAATAAGGAACCCTATTTATGAGGTTCAGCCGTCCGTCTCGCTGTCTGTCTGTCTATTTCGAGGTTCCATCTCAGAAACCGTAATAGCCATAGAGCTGTCCGAGATGATGTATTTCTGCTGCCACTATACCAACAAATTCTAAAATCAGTAATAATTTGTATTTCAAACTGTTGTAGTAAGTAATATATTATTACTACCGGCCTCCCTGACCGAGGGCCTGAGAAGGACGAGTTGGCTACTCGACGTTTTTCCAGAAGCATTCATGGTGGTGGAATAGTAACTAACTCTACCCCCTTCCCCAAGTGGCGGGATAGCACCCGAACCCTCTAAGCGAGGCCAAGGTGGTTGCCTAAGTCTGCCGGGAGCCCTGGGACATCCTTCCGAAGGCTTACCTTATTTATTAAATTAATAAACTTGTTTTAATTACAATATTTTACTAAATTATGTGGTACCCACCCACAAAATTTTGCAAATAAAATTGTTTAAGTAGATATGAAGCGCTTGTGGCCCCGCGTACTCAGTGATCTATAAACGATCTGATCTGTAAACGATCACTGCAGTAAGCAACTTTCACTATGGCCAGTCCTTGGATGGGTGACCATCCATGTGACCACTTTGTGACATTTATTTGAGCGTTTCTGTGCTTCAGAAGGCCGTTAAGCTGTTGTTTCCGGTTTCCAGTAAAATGGCAGTCATGAAGCAAAGTTGACGGCCTTTTGAGGCGGCTTGAAAAATTTCAACAGCAGGCAGTCACAACCTGCGTCATCTCAACATGGCATTACGGCTCAGCCCCTATTACGTAGAACAAGTTCTAAAAAGGTGAAATGTGGGTGTATACAATGCCTCTGCCTACCCCTTCGGGTGTAAAGGCGTAAGCATATGTATGTATGTGATAAGAGTATTTTTATAACAATAACAGTTCCTAAAACCGATATTGAAGCAAATAAGAGAAAATGTGGGAAAATTTTATTCTCATTGCTTGCAACATCGTCTATGAAAATGACGTCACTAAAATGTACGATTTTTGTTTCTTTAAATGAGGTGTTTTTAACAAAAATGTAACATATTTTGCAGTACTAACCTATGCAATGTGATCTTTAGGCGTTTGGAACAATTTTCAGATGAATTGTGGCATCCTTTCACTGCAGAATACGTCATTTTTAGACGAAAATTACGCGAGCTCTTTGCACTGACACTAGATGCCCGGTACTAAAGCGCCGATTGATGTAGGCAGCTGGTATCAGCTGCCTTGAAATGGCTTCACGTCGCTCGCGCGTATTGGGTTTCTTTGCGTTATAATTCTATGGTGTCAATTATTTGCAACAATAGACAATAAAAATGTAATGACTTATCAGATAACAAATTTGTGAGAATCAAATATAAGTTTACCTGGTCGACAAACACAACACGTCCACTCCGCGTAAAGCGCGCAGACTGACTGAGGGAGGTGCGGGGGAACGTATCGAGACTTCAAACTCAACGTAAATTGGAAGACCGTTGAGAATTATTTGAATCAATCCTTGCTGCGTATAATGTTTTTTATTTATGACAAACTTTAAATGCGTTACTTTTCTGTATTAAAATAAATTCAAGGCATGTAGTATGTGGTAATTAGAGACTTTGATCATTTGAGGACGATTTGGCAAAAATAAGACGTTTAGGTTTATTTGATTTTTTTATCAGACGAAATGTCCACGCGCAGCCTTGTGGGACAGGCGAAGATAATGACGTTTGAAGCACATTTTGGCTTAAATTTGGAACTAAACTACGTATAAAGTTCTTTTTTAGGATGTTAAAAGTTGTGCCGGTAGTTAAAGTACACTCGAGAGCAATGAATCCGGGTCACTTAAAGAATCCTAAAAATCTCGGAAACTAAAAATGCTAGGTTAATGCAATAAATTGTATTTAATAGACAATGTAATACTCCTTAAATGAAGGTATTAAAACTTCTTAGTTATTGTAAAGTTATATCATAAAAAAAACAAATTTGAAAAAGGGCCACTTTCGAAGATGGAACTACGAAATTACAGCATTTGGTGTTGCTTTTGTTTGTAATCTGTCATTTATGTGGGTACATAAACCATGTTGATAGTGCTCTATATTCATTAATCAAGCTGAAATTATGTCGCTTACGCCTGAAGAATGCACCAGAATACTTACAATGCTGGAAACCGGCCGGAGTCAGCGCGATACAGCCAGGACTGTCGGTGTGTCGCTGTCAACAGTACAAAGAGTTCTCCGACGTTACGAAGAAACTGGTTCTAACCTACGCAGACCAGGAACGGGCAGAACCAGGTGTACCACAGCACGAGAAGACCGATACTTGGTGAACACCATGCTTCGAAATCGCTTTCTCACAGGAACTGAACTCACCAATCAGTTTCGACGCCTCGGAGGAAGTAACCCAAGTGCATGGACAGTAAGACGTCGGCTTGCTGAATCTAACTTAAAACCCCTTAGACCTGCAAACGGCCCTAAACTGGAGCGTGGGCATCGTATTTCGAGACTAAGGTATGCCCAGAGCCACGTAAATTGGAGTATTGAAGATTGGTCAAAAGTTATGTTCTCCGACGAATCAAAATTTATGCTCTAGAAGCACGATGGAAGACACAGAGTGTATCGAAGACCAGGGGAAAGATTCAAGCAAGCATGCATCGAAGAAAAAGTAGCCTACGGTGGTGGGTCTGTACTTGTGTGGGCCGGAATTTCTTCTGAAAGTCGCACAGAGCTGGTGATCATAGAAAACGGCTCTTTAACTAGCGTAAGATATGTGGAAGAAATCCTCAATGATCACGTTGGTCCATTTATGGTCAATTTAGGTGAGGATGCTATATTTATGCATGACAATGCCCGACCTCATACAGGTAGGATTGTGAATGACTACCTTCAAGAGATGAACATTACTCGTATGGAGTGGCCAGCGCGCAGCCCGGATATCAACCCGATCGAGCATGCTTGGGACGAGCTAGGCAGATGCGTAAAACAACGAAACCCTCCCCCAATCACGCTTCGTGAGCTCAAAATTGCTCTCACAGAGGAATGGGAGAATATTCCCCAAAATCGTATAAGGAACTTGGTGTACAGCATGCCAAACCGCGTAAACGCAGTAATGGAAGCACGAGGAGGCAATACGAAGTATTAAAATTCAAGAAAATCGTAATAAAGTTCAAAAATTTCATGTTTCCTATTTTTGTTTTAAGGAGAGATCGGCAGTTTTTTCTTTATGTAATTTTGTGTTAATAAAATGTATGGTGACTCATATTTTTTTTACTTTCATTTAAGGAGTATTACATTGTCTATTAAATACAATTTATTGCATTAACCTATCATTTTTAGTTTCCGAGATTTTTAACATTCTTTAAGTGACCCGGATTCATTGCTCTCGAGTGTATCTTAAATACTTGTCGCTATCAATTACGCTTTTATTACAAAGAAGTATTGGCACTGGACACGTTTTATCCTCACTTTCTAAGATTCACCCGGCTGCACCCAGTGGTGCATCTGGTCCCAAGAAGGTGGCCTCCGCCGCGACCGCTACCCGGAAGACGGCAAAGGGGGGGAGTGGCAACCCCACCTCCCCCAGCACAGCCATCGCTCCCACTGCACCCCAGATTCCCTCGCGAGAGGGGGTCTGGGAGGTGGCGGGAGCAAAGAAGAAGGCGGCGAAGGCTGCCAGAAAGGCGGCGAAGGCCTCCAGGAAGGCGGCAAAAGCCGCCGCAAAAGCGGCAAAGGCCGCCGCGGTGAAGGCGCCAAAGAGGCTCCGCGCTCCTCGCTCCACTGCCGTCGTCATCACGGTGACGACAGAGGGCAAAGCGAAGGGCGTGGGGTACGCCGAGGTCCTGAGGCAGGCGAAAGCCTCAGTCGACCTCAAGGCCCTCGAGATTGAGGGAGGTCTCAGGTGCAAGGTGACGAACACCGGAGCACGCCTCCTCGAGGTCTCTGGCGCCACCAGCGGCCCTAAAGCGGATGCCCTAGCGGCAAAGCTGAGGGAGTCGCTGGACACGGGCGACGTCCGCGTCACCAGACCAAACAAATGCGCGAGTATGCGCATTTCAGGTCTGGATGATGCGGCCACGACGGAGGAGATAATCTCCGCCGTCGTGGAGGCGAGTGGCTGCCCCCGTGATCAGGTGAGGTCAGGCGAAATCCGCTTTGGCCCCACTGGTCACGGGTCGGCGGTCGTGAGCTGTCCCGTCGCGGCGGCCCAGAAAGTGGCGGACGGACGGAGCCTCCTTATTGGAGGCTTCCTGAGGGCGCAGGTGCATCTCCTGCAGCCCCGCGAAGACAGGTGCTATAGGTGCCTGGTCGTGGGGCATGTAGGAGTGCAGTGTACGGCGGAAGTCACCGTGGGCGATCGGTGCTTCCGCTGTGGTCAGCCCGGTCACACGGCCCTTGCCTGTGACGCTCCGCCACGCTGTTTTAAATGCGTGGCGGAGGGCAAGGAGGCAAACTACCGGGCGGGCTGTAAGACCTGCGCTGCCTCAAGGCCGAAGCCCCGTCCGTCCGCACGGAGGGGTGAGGGTGTGGATGCACGTTTGCGGCAGGGTGCGGATATGGACGTCCATTAATGGACACCCATATCCGCATCCTGCAGGTGAATCTGAACCACTGCACTGGTGCTCAGGACCTTCTGTACCAGAGCATCAGGCAGTGGTCCATTAATATTGTTGTCGTCGCCGAGC
The DNA here is from genome assembly GCA_933228765.1 of Miltochrista miniata. Lineage (NCBI taxonomy): Eukaryota > Metazoa > Arthropoda > Insecta > Lepidoptera > Erebidae > Miltochrista > Miltochrista miniata. Next base: position 31,977,030 of record OW121756.1, on the reverse strand, counting down.
CGTACTGGGTTCACCCGGGAAGCCCGGTGGATCTAGACGGCATGTAGCCCTTCACAAATCCGAGGCTCTGTGCTTCCACGGACCTCGGATGGGGCCACCTGCGGGATCCAGCCTACAGGTAGGGGGCGTCAGCATCGGCATCGAGCCCTCGATGAAGTATCTGGGGCTCGTACTCGATGGCCGGTGGAACTTCGGACATCACTTCCGAAGTTTGGTCCCAAAACTGAGGGGAGCATCGGCCGCACTCGCGCGGTTGATGCCCAACATCAGGGGACCCAACGCTCCCTACAGGAGGCTGTACCTGGGGATCGTGCGAAGCATGGCTCTGTACCCTTACAGAGCCATGCTTGCTCCCGTATGGGCGGAGACCCTGACGGCCAGCAATGAGGCTATACTGCTGAGCCCGCAGAGAGTGATGGCCGTCAGGGTGATAAGAGGATACCGCACGATCTCCGGTGAGGCGGCATGTCTCCTAGCCGGGACCCCTCCATGGGACCTGGAAGCGAGAGCCCTTGCGTCACTTGCGACTTGAGCAACCAATGGGGGGATTCGCCACAATCGCGGCCGTCAGACCGGTCATGGACGAGTGGCTGGAGAGAAGACACGGTGCTCTCTCCTACCGGTTGACACAGATGCTTGCCGGGCACGGTAGCTTCGGTAGGTATCTGTGGCGAAAACACCGGGAAACCACGGCCGAGTGTCAGCACTGCGAGGACCGCAGCGATGACACGGCGCTCTACACGCTGGTGGAGTGCACGGCGTGGGCGCAACAGCGACAGGTCCTCGTAGTGGGTCTGGGCGTGGACACTCTCTCGCTTGAGGCCATGGTGCGAGCCATGCTCTCCAGCGGGAGTAAGTGGGACTGCGCCGCCTCTTTCTGCGAGCAGGTCATGCTCGTGAAGGAGGCGGCGGGCCGGGTGCGGGAGAGAACTCTCCCACCCGAGTTCCGCAGTCGGCGCCCTGGGCGCCGCCGACGTGTCTTCGCCGAGGACTATCGGCCTCCATGACCGGGGGTCTGAGGACGGTGAGAGGGCCGCTCACCGTCCTTACAGAAGCAGGCCCATGACGGCAGCATGACGTGAGCACTCACGCACGCCCCCCCCTTAGAAGCGGGGTCACACCCGAAACCCCCCATAGACGCGGGATTGCACCCGAACCACCCCCTGGACGAGGCCGCATTGGCGGCCGTAGGTCTGTTGGGAGTCACGGGACATCCTTCCTGAGGGCTTACCCGGGGCTCTCAACCATAGGCTGTTGGGCGTTACGTGAGGTTTTTTAGTCGGTAAGAGTCCGGCATAGCATCCTACGAGGATTTTCCCTCACGTTAAAAAAAAAAAAATATGTCTATTATTACCATAAAATTTGTAAAAATAGTTTTTAAGTAGATAAGAAGAAACCTATTGTTTTATCTTTTAACTAGCTGACCCTCGCAACTTTGTTTACGTCACACAAGGTCTATGAAATTAGAGGTATTTATTAATTATACTCATCAAGTAGCGTGTGAATCTGCCCTGTTTGCTTAATCAAAATAGAGCTTAATGGTTAAAGCTATTCCTCAGTATAGAATTTTCCTCAGTATAAACAATTTACATACAAACACCGGCGTGTTAGAATTTTATTACATGTATCAATGTAGTAGACGTGAGTAGACGGTGTATAAAATGACATCAATCAAATGTCATCAAAATTCTGAAAAAGAAATTAAAAATAGAGTTCACAAACTCTTTTGAAAATACATACTGTACCTACCTTAGAGGATCGTTATGAAGATAACAGGATAGTTAACAACCATCCATAGAAAATAGATGGTATAATGCTGAATACCGCAAAGAACAATCGGCGCGGCATAGAATGGGGCCTGTACTGATATCCTGGAGGATTTAAATGATGCCGATGTCCTGTGCCTGCTGAGGCACACACACGCCGTCATGCATGTCTGCAGGACAACGTGCAGGACAACGAGCAGGATGAGGCAGCGAATGGCTGGACTGAAATTAAAATCGACAGACGCAAGAGATGTGGTGGAGGCAATACTTCACGTACCTCGGGAGTGTCGTGTCAGAAACTGATGGGATAGAAGAGTACCCTACATCATTTCGAGTCTCGCCAAGGCCAGAACAACCTTTACACAGCTGCGCCCCGTAGGCAGTTGCGAAAATGGACACGAAGAGTGAAACTCAAAACAAAGTAAACGTTAAAACTGTACTGCTAACTGCTATACGGATGCGAGACATGGAAGGTCACTAAAGACATTTCGCACCAGCTACCAGCTATATATCTTCGTCAAACGCTGCCTCCAATGGATCCTCGGTACATACGGGCCCGAGAACATCACGATCGTAAGACTATTGGAACGCTGCAGTGAGACCCTATCCACCAACAGATCAAATGTCGGAAGTGTAGCTGCTGCGCTGGATTGGACACACGCTGCAAAGGGACCATGATCACATCATACCAAGGCAAGCCTTACTGAAACTACTGGTAGGGTTTCAAAAACTGTTCGATAGTAAGTAGGTACATTTATTGATAGTGGCTATAGGCTACATAACATAATGCTAAGATTAATAGGAGCGGTGCAGCAATGAGGAATGTTTCGAAAACGAAAAACATTTAATCGTTATAAGAGTATCCGTTGCGCCTCTGCGTAAATGGTTGAAGTTTCATAAAAATAATTTATTACAAAATAATTGTTCTTCTTAAAAAGTTCTAAAACAAAATACCTATTAAGCTATTGCATAGCTTCTATCGCGGGCCTTGCGTGGAGACCGAATCCAGAAATTGTGTCACGAAAATAAATCACACTCTCGGCTACCTTCGGCCACGCTCGGCCACGTTCGTGTATCTCGCACTTCATATACCAACGTGTACACGTGAGCGTTTGCATAACGTGTACCTATGTATATGAAGTGAAGTAGGGTGAAGTGGGGTGGGCTGAGGTGTGTAGGGTGGGGTGAAGTGAAGTGGGGTGTGGTGAGGTGAATTGGTGTGAGGTGGGGTGGGGTGAGGTTAGGTGGAGTGGAATTTTGGCCTTTTGGACTTTGGCCTTTGGGACTTTTGGACTTTTGGCCTTTTGAATTTTTGGACTTTTGGACTTTAGGACTTTAGGACTT